>RJWJ010019963.1:0-29620 GCA_004363605.1 Indri indri | reverse complement strand
GGGCCAGCCACTTGGCACATACTCCAGGCCCAGGATGCCAGGCAGCCTGCGAAGGTGGGGTCAGCCCCCATCTCGGCACCTATGTTACCATCCCAGAACAGGCTGTGAATACTCTTAAGGCTAATTGGCAAGACCAGATGGACTTGGAAACAAACTCACCGCCAAGTGGTGTTAGGAGGTGGCCACTTCCCGTTGTTAACTGCAGCTCAGGCCATCTTTTTCATGTAATGATGGCAAATATGACTGAAGGAAGACCCGTGTTAGGAAGCTAGTGTGACTTGTCTGAAAGAGCCAGTTCTCTCTGGCTGCTTCCACCACATTCTCTCGTTCCTGATTCAATCGAAGTCCAATCCATTCTTCTCCTAGTTCAGGGTCCATGGAGTGACTGTGGGTGTAGGGTGGTGGTCAAGTGCTGTCAGGGACTCCTCTTCATCATTATTCAAGGTCAGAGTCACCAGTTTTTGGCCATCTACACTCCATATCAGGTACGTTTAAGTCTATTCATCTAGAAACCGGCAGGCATTTTGGTAAGGGGGTAGCTTGCAGACAAAGTCACTGGGGCAAACTCCTAGGAGTTCTATTCTTTTTTAGGTGCTGTGATGTAAATATGCTTGCATATTTACATCATCTGCACATCTGAAAGCAAGGATGGTTTTTCATCTACCCGAGGGTCACACTGTTTCCTAGTACCCCACAACACTGGTGCACTCTTGAAGCCAAGTGGCAGTCCTTATGTACATACCGTTATGGCGGGATTAGAATTGCCAGATGCACTTCCTCTCCTCAGTTACGAAAATAACCCATGTTCATACAGAAACGTGTAAGCATGCAGGGGAGACATCAGTCCCCTTAGGGGTTACCACTGTTAATCTACTGGCCAAGACCCTAAGTGTATCTCTTTGTACACTCTTTTCTTTGCATAGTCGAGCTCTTACTCTATATACAACTTTATATTCAGCTACTTTTTTGTTTAATATTATAAACATTTCCCCATGCCCTTAAAAGTTTGTTTTAAAAAAAGCACTTCAATGTTTTATCCCATCTTATGGTTTATATTTTAAATAATTTTAACCTTCTATTTTTGACATTTGAATTGGTTTTCTGATTTTTTTTAAACCATTAACAATAAACTTTGAATATCCTTTTATGGATATCATTGTTCAGTTATAGGAATACTTCCAGGAAATTTGGGTTCTCACTGGCAGTATTGAGAGGGCTTGTTTTATGACACCCTAATCTTAGGTTCTTAAATCTTTGCCAGTTTGTGAGGTGAGAATGGCATATCATTTTAATTTTTGGTATTTTTATTAATCAAATCTAATGTTTTTCATAAGTAGAATAGCCATTTGTATTTTGTCTTTTGTGAATTTTTTTTTGTTTTTACAGCACTCGTCTTTTGTGAATTGTTTATTCATGTTCTTCCTTTCTGTTGAAACCATCATTTAAGATAATTGTGACATTTATGACCTTTACCCACTTTCCTAGAAAACTTTGTTTGGAATGAATACTTTGCACATGTTGTCTGCTCAGTAATTGTTAATTGCATGCAAAACTGTCCTGCAGTTGAGGGAAAATTGGGTGTGGAAGTGTCAAAGAGAACACAGCTGGAGGGTCTCACATGGCTTCTTGGTTGTGGTGGTCGCATCTGGAAAGTCAGGCCTACCCAGTGAACACCCCTATCCCACCTCCCCCAGCCGTTGTGGGCCCTAGTTGTCACCCTCATCCTGCCCGGTGCTTCTGATCCCCCTGTGCCTGTCAGGGCAGACGAAGTGTGACTCCTGTTGTCAGAAGAAGAATCGTAAACACAACATGTTGGCTCATAGTAGAGTGTTCATTGACCCCATGGAGTGCTTCTTACCTGCTTCTCCTCTCCTGGCGTTTCTTCTCAGCCTGCTTGGCTGACTTCTTTTGCCTGCACCTTAATCATTGTTTCCAGGGGATCCTTGGCTCCCCTTTTCTCCCTCAGCTCCTTGTGTTCTCTGGATGATCTAGTCCATTCCATGGCTTCAGCTGCCACCCACAGCCCAGACCCTCTCCTCCAGGCTGCAGCCCTATCTAGTCAGCTGCCCACTGGGGGGGTCTTCCCCTGATGTCCCTCTGGCACTTAAGATGCAACGTGCCCCAAATGAACCTTTTCCTCCCCCTTGACTGTCCCTGTGGCCTGGGTTCTCTCCAGTAAGAAGACCGCCATCCCAGCCACTAGCCACCCCAGTCAGACACCTGGGCAGCACCTGGACATCCCTCTCTCCTTCCCTGCCCACATCCCGTCGGTTACATGCAGTCCTGCCCATTCTACCTTCTTCACGTTCCTTTATGTGCGTCCCTGTTCCTCCTGCCGCAGTCCAGGCTTCACTTCCTGCGTGAGTGAGTATGTTTTCCCAATTAGATACCTTCTTACAAAATGGATAAATCAGATTTCTCTAAAACAAATCATAGTTGATATTTTTCAGGGCATGTTATTTTAATGGGATCTACTTACGAATTCTTTGTATGAAGTGAATCATCAGTTATTAGCTTACCATTTGCAGAAACAAATTTTTTTCCCTATTTGCTTAGTCTAAAGCAAAAATATACCTTGAATAATGTCTAATGTATGTTAGTCAAGTGAGAGCCCCCTAGACAGTACTTTCTAGTTAAAGGGCTTTTGATTTGAGGGCTTGATGTTTTTTCTTAGAGGTCTTAATTATTTCCATATTTCAGTATGTATTGTTTTTGTCATACTGGAATTATCCTTTATTAGCTAGTTTTTCAGCTTACCTCCTAGGGAACTCAGGCAAGAAATACAAATATTTTCATAAGATTCTTTAAGGGAGTAAAATTAATATTTTTGAGATGAAAATATGGTGATTTGTCTCCCAAGGATTGGAAGATTTTATTAAGATAGCAAAATATCCTTCCCCAGGGGTAAGTTTTTTTTAGGACTTATTGGAAATATGGTGCTGGGAAGAATAAAAGGAAATTTAATACTATGGAAGTTGGAAACAACCCCTGAAATCTAATCCGTTTTTAGAACACACGTAACACTCTAATTCCCAGAGATTGAAGGCAGCTCATTTCGCTTCCTAAGGCTGTCAAGCTCCTTATGACTGTGACAGGAAAAGGCTCCTCAGCATGAAAATACCACAGCAGTGTTTTATTGACTGTATTTTCTACACCTGGCTATGGGGCCATGCCTTGGGTCTGCCTTCCCTTATCTGCCTAAAGTTGCTTTAGTCTGGTAATTTTCTTAGGTTGGGTTCCCCAAAAGCAGATCCTGTGGCAAGGGTTCAAGTGCAAGTAAGTTCTTTGGGAGGTAATCCCAGAAAGTGTTGTTAAGGGAATGGGGATGTGAGGTAGGGAGGAGAAGAAAGAGATTTTATTGAACAGGTTGCTGCTGTGGGTACCTGAGGCTCAAGCCTGGTGAATTCTGGGAAATATCCTTAAGGATTATTCCATCTGAGGGGCCAGTAAGTTCTAGGATATGTCCCTTCCCAACTCGTCTCTGTCTTTGACCGCTTCTCTTGAGACCAGCACTTAAGGCTTGCTTCTTTCTGGGGCCAAAAGAGAGCCCTGAGGCGGAGGTCCTGTGTACTTGTAGTAAGTGTGTGCAGAGATGGGGAGCCGTGGGGGGCAGTGGGCCCCGACTGTGTCTGTGGTGTGCACTGCTATAACATTTTTAACACTGATAGACAAGTCTACTTGAGGGAGACATCTCAGGTGGTCAGAAACAAAGCACATGCTATCAGCACCTGATAGATGTTGGAGTTCATTTAAAAGATCAAGAATTTGATACCACTGATCCTGAAATGGGGAATGGCAGATGCAGGGGGAATCTCTGAGAGGTATCTAAATGTTGTTCCCCAAATGACACATTGTGCTTCAATAACAAACGCTGACAGACCATTACAGTCACAAATGGGACAGATGGATTGTCAGAGGTCCTTATAGGGCTGAAGTTTCCGCAGAGCTAATCAGCAGCCTACAGGATTATAACTGGACCCACAAGGAAATTACAATATTTTTTCCATGCACTCAGATCTGGAAGAAAACAAAAATCTGACGGAAATCTGTGGCTAGCCAAGTCTGAACAGAGCCACCTTCATTACTTGGGGAAATTCCTGGGGAAGGAAAGAAGGTGGAATCAGTGCTATTAGTGGACCTTGAAAAGAATCCTTCTGTGCGGTATTTTTTCTAGCCCTTTCTGTTATATTAATGTAAAAGCCTTGCTGACACATCCCTGTCATGGAAAATGTATCCTAGCATCTCGTTGGCTCTTCCATTCTTGTCATTTAGTGGGTGAGGGAATAAGATCTTGAAGCTAGAGACATCTAATCATTTAGTGCTATTGTGATGCTGGAGCAACAGAGTAGGACAGTGTCCCTGTCTCTTAAAGGGTCCTCAATCCAGCCATGAGAGGATAAGCAGAGAAATCACTGCCATTGTGGTAAACTAATGACATTGGAGACAGAGGAAGGAACAGTTAATTCTGCCAGTTGGAGAAGGCATCCCAGAACTGTGACCTTTGAATTGGGCGTAATGATGAAGAGCTGTTGCTGAGGGATGGAGGGAGGAGGATGGCAGGCCAGGCGGAGGCAGGGAAGTGCAGAGTGTGGTCAGGAAGCAGTGAGTGGTTGTGGTGGTTGAGATGTTAATACATGGGGTAGTGATGGCAGGCAGGAGAGGCCACCTTGTGCAAGTCCTGAGGGCCTTGTCCCTGCTTTTACTGTCTCTCCAACAGGAATGTAAAAAAAGTGTGTACCGTTTATGGCCGAACCATTTCTTTTGGCTGTGTCCAAGTCCCCACCAAACATCCTGCGGTTGTGGGAACAACTTAGGCACAGGAAGATGAATGGAGCTTGTAGAACTTGTGTGGGGTTCAAAGTCCCAAAGGTGTGGCCTTTGGGTACTGAAACCAACATTTTGTGCTAAGTGGCTGGTGATCCTGTGTGGCCTGTGGATGCCTTGTTGAAGGGTAAATTGGCATGCTTTATGCAGGTGGACAATAGTATACATAAAATATATTATTTATCCTTTATTTGCCATGTGTTTTCTATGACTCCAATAAGCCCCCAATATTCTACATTTCTGGTAGCGTACAGCATTGATTGTGCTTGTTTTTTCCTGATTTGTCCTTTCTGTAGTAGCTATCTCACAGCATTAGTATGTTGGTGCCTTTGGCCATGCTGGAGGGGCACACTTGCCCTTAGAATCCTGGAATCCCTCGGTATGTGGTTTGAGAAAGGAAACAGAGGAATAAATTGGCATCAGGTTTTCCCCCATGTCGTATTAAGCAGCTCAGTCCCTTTAGTTGCTGTCTTTGTTTTTTGTTTCTGATGGAATACCTACCTTGCTAGAGGGAAAGAAAATTCAACATGGTTTCCAGGTCCTGGGGCTATTTCTCAGGGTGAATTAGGAGCAGAAGCTGAAAATAACTCCCAGAAACATCTCTAGAAACCCCGAGAACAGTCTAATCACTATCTCACCAAATCTCGAATTGACTGACCTCTTGTTCCTTAAATTCAAAATTGCGCATAAGTTTTGATGTCATCCATTCTCATCCATTCTCAAAAAGGCTCTCCCAATGGCTTTGCTGTGGAACTCATCCAAGCACTCACCTTGTTTATTTCTTAGACTGAGCAGCGCATTCACAGTTCTCTCCCTTAGGAATATCTACTTCCTCTGTTACCATTCATGCTTTCCCACGGAATTCCCCATTCCTCTATAGATTCACTTTTATTCTGTCCTTTGAAATTGCGATCAGGCTTCCAGGAGACATTCCTCTGATGATTTCACAACATAAGATGAAGACTTAAAAATATTTGACACCAAAGAGAGAAATGTTAGGATATTTAGTTAGTAGTTTAGTAAATTGGCTGCCGACTGCTGTATATCTTTGGGTGACTCGCTGTCCTTCGGTGAGTGAATGTGATAATTCTAAGGAACTGCTCAGCAGCAGGATGAAAATAAATCTTTTGTCTATTTTCCTCGCCAGCAATTCTCCCCAGTATAAGAGTATATACCAAAATATACAGGATACTGTTCTAGTCTTGTGTTCAGCATCCAATATTTCAGTGAGCCTTTACTGTGTGCCGTCTCCCTCTCCATGCGCAGGGACCGTAACGGGGGTTTGAGCCCTGAATTGAGGATACAGCTCTTGACTGTTCTTGGCCTTGTGAGTGCTCTGGTCATGGCAACCCTAGGCCTTGATTTGAGTTGGTCCTCACTGCATGAATCTTCACCCACTATTGGGACCATCATGTTCTCACGACTAGAGTATTAGGTCACCTTTTTCTGTGTCATGGCTATTGAAAACTGCCAATAGAGAGCCTAGTTGTGAGGATAAGTGAGCTTTTTCTTTTCCATTGAGCAGAAAATCATATGGGAGGCTACAGATGGGTGCCAACAGGCAGATGAGAAGTGGAGCTGTTCCTTGGTGGTCCAGCAGCCCCTGTAGCAGAATAGCTCTTGGCCTCCTGCTCTGCTATGGATTATGCTATTGTCACTGAATTTTAAACTTGTGAAGTTTAATCAGAGTGAATTTTAATGTTCATTATGTAGGAACCAAGACTTCTGTCAATGCTCAGAAATATTATGTACCTAAAGACAAAGATTCCTAACCTTTGTGCATACAACTTTTAGGAAAAATTTTCAAGGCTAGTCCAGAAGATTTTGAGTGGAAGTTTCTTCATGTCTATTTACCTGAAAGATAAACTGTGGTGACCTTTAGTTTATTAACTGCAACTCAGGAATCTCCATATTGTGTGCTACTTCCACACACTAGACGTGGGTGTGACATTTCTGGGACATTTCATAAGGCAGCAAGACAAAGTATGCTAAACTGGAACTGTTCTAAAAGTCCAGAGTTCGTGATTAAGCTTTCCAAAATGGTGTACAGGAAAGTAGTCTTCCTCTGCTTCTATAAACTGATTTGTTAATCATTAAACAAAGTTAAGCAGTATTTATTTTTCTTGCAGGACTACTCAGACTTCAGCACACTAACGTATGCAGTGGCTCTTCAAGGGTGAGATATAGGATCCAGTGTCTATCCTGGGATCCCTTTGGTCTCAGAGCCCCTGCACCATGTCCAGAACTCATGTCACTCTTACACAGTTGGGGAGATGCTGACATTTTGCAGATTAAAAATGTTCACAGATTCTTTTCAGCTCTTCCCGTCAGTAACTGGAGTCTTGTTTCTGTACCTCTTACGTGTGGGCTGGCCTTCTGCCTGGCTTTCACTGATCGAATATGGCAGAAATATCACATGAGTCCTAGAGCCTCGGCCTCAAGAGGACTGGCAGATTCCATTTTCACCTTCTTGGAACATTCCTGAGACCTTCATGTAAGCAAGTGGGCCTAGCTGCAGGAGGATGAAGGGCCAACCTGTGGAGGTAGCCGCAGGGCCCCAGTTCACTGGCAGTGATCACTGCCAGACACGTGAATGAAGCCATCGTGGGCCTCCCAGCATGGCTCAGCTAGCTAAAAGGAGCGCCTGTGCGAACCCAGGAAAAACCAGCGGAGGCACTACTCAGCCAATCTGTGCAGTTGTGCGGCATGATAAATCGTTGTTTTAAGCCACTACATTTTGAGGCAGTTTGTTATATAACAGTAGTTAACAGATACACTAACGTAAGCAATACCACTCACCAAAAACTTTGAAACAAGACAAAACAATATGATTTTTTAAATCTAATCTGATACTTTCTAGAAGGGTTTTCTGGTTCAAAGCTAAACTTCTAGACAGGGATTTTGTAGAAACCTGAATCAAGTAAATAGTTAACAAGAACATAATGTGTTTGGCACGTGAAAAACAGCACCGGAAAACAGCACCTAATCCCAGAACGGGTGCTCCAGGGTGAGTCATGCGAATGCTGCCTTGGAAAGAGTGGAGGAACTGATGGAGAAGCTGCTGCTTTCATACCTGCTCTCAGTGACAGTTTCTGAGGGCTGTGTGACAGCTACCTTTGAAGATGATCAGTGTCACTTAGGGCTCAATCTACAGCTTAATAATTAGATTTAAGCAGACATGGCTTTGGATACGGCCCATCTGCTCTGCTGACTGCCCAGCTGTGGGATATGAGACCTTTCCAGTGTTCCTGCCATGGAGCAGGTTTAATTGTTACTGGCTCCTAGGAGCAGATCTGATTAGTGGATGTCACAAGGGGCCTGTTGTCAGCAGGCCCCTAGTGGGATGTAGAAATATGAGAGGGCTCAGGCAGATGCCCTCGCTAAGCCTGGCAGCACCAGCTCCCCGGATGTTACATCTGCTGTCTTGTCAGTGCCCCAAGGCCAGGTGGACTGTTTATGTGGAAGTCAGGACCGCAGGCTCTCGTATTGCCACTGGGAGGCCTCAGCCAGAGCCCTGTCAGTCAGTACACGCAGGCCCTGGAACACTCAGACCTGAGGATCGCAACAGGCATGCTGTGGCCATGCTGGCCAGAGTGAGTTGGGAAGATGCAGAAGGATCCGGAATCATGGGAGTTGGAGCTGGAAAAGACCCATTTGGTCATGGAGCCTCTTCCTCCATCATGGCCAGATCATTCCCCCTGGGATACTCTGGAGCGCTTTGTAAACTCTGTTTCCGAATGACTCAGGCTGGGAGTCTTCCAGCCGTTCCCTGGGGAGAGGTAGCGGCCTTTTCTGAGGAGGAAATGTTTTCCTCACGATTGGTTGGGACTTTTAGCTGGTTGGCTCCAGCCCCATCACTCCTGGCCAGTCTCCCTCAGACCACCCTGAACGAGTCCCCCTACCTCTTGGATTCCCACAGCGAAGTCTGTGTCACACTTCCGCTGAGCAGCAGTGAACCCAAGGAGGAAGGCCTGCCTCCTCGTCGCCCGCTTCTCCAGCTGCTTCCTTACTCTCGTCCCCTACTCTGAACTTTTAATTTTTTTTGTCCCGGTCACATTTCATATGTGTGGAAACTATGCTGGTACGTCACAAGCATTGCGAGGAGTGGGTATTCCGCTGTGAGAATGGCACTGTCATTGAAAGTTATTTGAAAATTGCTGTGAGCTTCTGCTAGATTAGATTGACCTTGGTTTCCATGTCATTGTCCAGTGGGTACAAAGAACGGTACATGTGATATGGCTCCTCCAGAAGCCGATAATGATGATATCAGTCATCATATGTGCTGGTTGGCACAGCCGTGTAAACACTGTGGTCCTGGGGCATTTCTTTTGGGGATTTGATGTCACTCAGTGTACAGTCAATAAAACAAAGAAAATAAGGGTTTGTGTTGTCTGCACAGCCCACAGCCGTGTGAGGAATGTTTACTAAGGAAGGGATCGTGGTCTGTGGGTCTCTGACTTTGTTGTTGCTGATGAAGTGAGGACATGAAGAGCAAGAGCTCGCCAGTCAGCCTCCTCAAGCTCAGGCTGTGTGGAGTTTATAGGCCATGAGAGCGCAAGTGGAAGAATGGTTCAGATCATGTTCTTCTGAGCACGTTGCACAGGGTGTTCCGGTTCCTGGGGTCATTTTAGGAGCTATGTGGAGGGGCATGGGGGTCCTTCTCCACGCCCGCCTTTTTCATCAGTATAGCTCTGCTTTTATTTGTCTCATCTACAGAACTTGGGTTGCTCGTCAGATTCTGTTTGATAAATAGAGTTCTATGCTCAAAAAGAAAGTTTGCAAACCACAGGTTCAGAGGACTGACTTCTAGTAAAAACAAACAGAGAGAGAAACCTCTTTAGCCAAGCAATTAACGATTACGTTTCTGGGATCCACATCGATCAATCCACAGACATTTGGAAGCAGCAAAAAGGAAAGAACTAAACAAACAGATGTTTCTGTGTGACTACTATGTCATCAGGAAACTGTTAGTCAGTATAAACAGAACATGCAGACCGTGACCTCAAAGTAGCAAGGAGATAAGAGGCCAATTCTGGTCTTATGGGCAGGTGACCCTGCCAGATTGTGATGTTCCAAATTGTGTAAGCACCAGCAAGTCCTGGAGTCGAGGTTAGCGAGAATCATGAGATAAAAGCTGCCATTTATTGAGAGCTTCCATTTGTTGGGACTGTACCTGGGAGGCATTCTCCATCTAGGAAATGTAGGTTCTGTTATTGCCCCTGTTTCACATATGGGGAAACTGAGGCTCAGAGATTGAGTTATTAGCCCAAGGTCACATAGCTTATAAAGTAATGGAGCTGGGGACAGGTGGCTTTGGCTAGAGTGCATGCCCTTAAATGCTCCGCTGGATTGCCCCCCTAATGGTTTTGGTAAGCAGACAACCTAAGGATGGCTAGTTTGAAAAAGTGTCTTTCTTGCCATAGGTACAACTTTTTGATCACTTCACTGATAGATTGCTCCATATAAAGCTGAAATTTAATGTTGCATGTAAGTGATCCTTATTGTAGAAAAAAGAATATAGAGAAAAGGAGCCAACAATATAACCTTAACAATGTGTACTAATACTAAGCAGGCACGTGCAGCTCTGAAAATGTGCGCTGGATTTGATAGCTCGCAGGCAGTCACTCCAAAGTTTTTAGTGGTGGTACGGGAGAAATTAGAACTCTTGTCGCCATAGCACCAAGTAACCTTGCCAAGGTAGATGAGACTAACTTTTGCACACGTTTTGAATTTTAAAATTTGAGGTGTTTTTCTCAGATTTTATCTTCACTTCTCCATTTCAGCCTTTGTGTCATGGCCTTAGCTATGGATGGGTCTCCTTTTGAGGGTCTGCTCTTGACTGACTCTGTACCCTTCCAGATTTGCATGAACCATTTCCTTATTCTCGCCAGTAACAGGATTATTCAAGAGAGTGTGTTAGATTCTGCTGAAAATTCTCTTTGGTCAGTTGACAGTGTTGGAGCAAAGTTGGTCTCCTAAAGAGTGAATTTAATAGGCATTTAGGTTTGTTTTTATAGGTGCATTTGGAAAAGCTGGGACTGTTTGAGAAACTATTTCACAGCACATCCAGGTGGCTCGAATGATCTGGCTCCACGCATCACACCAAGTCTTTTTAAACAAGACGAAAGCTTGTAGTGAGTTTCTCTCATGGAGCAAGTGAGGCCCTCAGGGAGAAACATGAACTTATGTGGGTGCTTGGGAAGTATTGAGTAATAACTCTTTCGAGCCATGAGGTCCCCATCTGCCTAGCAGAAATTTATGAACAGTGCCCTGGTGGCTTAAAAATTTTCATTTTCTTTCCCAAGTGCCTAACTCACTTCCTAAAAGTAGCATTTTCATTGAAGGATTGGACCATACTAGATCTTACAGAGAAATCCTCATGCAAGAAATCCTGCTCTGGATTCTGCAGCAGACAATGACGACTTGGCTGAGATAGGGGCTTAAGTGTTGCCTCCTGACTGGAACATGGAGAAAAAGTTACTACATAGCAGCCATCTAAGATCTTGCAGGCTGTATTAGAGCTGGATGTGAAGAAGCAGTCTCTGAACGATTTTGGACCCGGATGGCTGTGAGAGTGTGTGATCCACCTCACAGTGACAAGCAGCTTGTTGGTGGTTTCCAAAACATCTGTCTCAAAGAGGCGGTTGAAATTCCTGCAGGGGAGTGTTTCCATTCATTGTCCATGAGAAACGAGCGGGAGTGGGAGTAAGTGATGTGCAGACCGAGAGGAAATGAGTCCGCTCTCCACTTGGGATTACAGTGCAGATGAATTCCATATTTTGGTTAGGGAATGTTTTCTTTAAAAAAAGAGAAGACAAGAAAGAAAAGCTAAGTCGCTGACCCAGTTACTGAAAAGCAGACTAAAATGCAGTTAAATGCCTGCTGAAATGGTTGCTTCAGTTGGTTGAGTTTTTTTTGTTTTGGGGTGTGTGTGAGTGTGTGTGTGAGTGTGTGACACGCACATGCACGAAGATGGCCCAGGACTTCCTTTTCTGCCTTTGGCTCTGCTTTCCCACCAAGGTGGCCTGACCCTGCTGACGAGCTGCTTTAAAATGACACAGTCAGCAAGTGTGGATTCTTCACTGCGTCTGCACAGATTGGCTGCTTACAGATTCAGACAGATACTACATATTTTTCCTGTTAAACAAAATCACAGCGGAGGTTTTCCTGGCTAAACTTTCACTGAAATCACTAAAAATGGTAGCCCTATATAAGAAAGCAGTGGTTGGTTTTGATTTAGAGGTATTTTATGCCCAATTTGTGTTCAAAATGTGCTACCTGTGATGATTCAGAACCAAAGATCTGAGCTCTGTGTTACCCTCGGAGGTGTCATTCAGCAGGTGTTTATTGCAGACGTGCCGCGTGGACCAGATGCTGTGCAAGGATGTGGCGTTGAACACGGGGACACACACAGGCCCTGCCCTCGCGGTGGTTACCATCTAGAGTAGCCTGGGTGTCAAAGCTCTCACAGCTGGGGGATTTGAAGCAAGGAGACTCACTACACCTGGAGGAGAGCCACCTGGGGAACTGCTATGGTGGGGGACTCCGAAAGGGCGGGTTAGGCCATTGCTGCCCTGGAACTAGTGGGTGGTCAGTGACTGTCCTCAGAGCAGGGAGGAGTGCTTGCCAGCCTGGCCCTGTCGGCCAGCTGGAGGTGGGTCAACCTCCAGCATTCCAAGCCTCTCGTATCTCTGCCTGGAATTGCAAGAGACAGTCAAAGACTAAAACAGACCCCCTCCCCCAAAATCACCCTTTCTGCCCTTAGTTCATGTGCAACAATGGCTTGATGTCTTGGCCTAATCCTCCTGATATTTTGTCCTTGTCACTGTGCACAAATCTTACCTGTCTCTCTCAGTCCTCCAGCTGTGTGTACCTGAAGGTGACTTGACTCACTGAGGAAAGGCTCTTTCTTCAGCCCCACCTTGGTTTTTCTGTGTCCTAGGATTTCTGAGACATGCATCCCAAGGGGGCTGGGTACCCTGGGTTGTGCTGGCTCCTTACCTCATCCCCGCACCCAGGTGGCTAGACTGGGGGTCTGAGGCTTGTTCCTCGGGGGCAATTGTCCCTCCTGCCATGCTCTACTCTCTCAGAGGGATAGCAGGGAAGGATGGGCATGCTGAGGCACGCACCTGGGGAGCCCAGGGAGCTATGTAGACGTGTACCGCCCCGCCCCCCAACCCCGCTGGCAGGGACAGAGCTCTGTAGGGTGGGGGTGGGGGACCATTAAGACTTACGAAGCATTTACTGAGTGTCCAGCCCTGTAGGGAATATGAAGGTGAGTTAGATGAGGATCTGGACCTCAAGGTGTGCGTGCACTGCCTAGTAACAGGGAAAAGGCACGCGCTTAAATCCACCATGGTATGGGGAGCGCTTACGTCATTGAAGTGGCACAGGTGGAGACCGGACCCCTGTCAGCAGGAGAATGGTCTAAAGGGAAAGGCTTTTCTGGAAGAGGTGGCCTTGAGCTGGACCTTGAAGGGCGGGCACGAGGAGGACATTGGGGATGAAGGGGGAAAGAGACAGGGCACGGGCATGGCATGGAGGCGGGCACTGCAGGGAACCCGCCTGGCGGGAGCAGGCAGAGTAGGGGAAGCGCAGTTGTGTTCGGTGCCTCCCGGGATGTGCACAGAGCAGCGCGGCTGCAGGAGCCCATCAGGCAATTGCTGGAAGTCCCAGGAAGCAGGTCACAAGCACCCTGCTCCACAAGAGTTGGGCGTATTCAACTGGGCTTCCCACAGGCACGGCAGCGTTCCCCACTCAGAGACCTGAGCCTCTCAGGGGACTGACCCTACTGGAAAGAGCGAGCCCGGGGGTGCTATGGGGCCTGTTATAGGTGGTTACCTTTCCTTTTCCTAGTGACAAATCGGAGCCATCACGCAATGCTAGAGAATATATTCCTGAAGGACATGGAAGTAGTTGCACAAACAATGGTCTTTTAAAATGAATGCAAACGTCACAGAGCTATTAAATTTCCTGTAACTTAAGGATTCTAGAATTACAAATGGCTTCCCTATTAGAACGGACCCTGTCATCTTTCAAACTCTAAGCATTCTAATGTTATTTCTACCACAGAAATATATTTTTAAAGGAGGAATGCTGTTTTTTTTAAAAAAATTTAACCACTATGGTTTTGGTTTCTGCCATCTGCAGGCTAGGTGGGCACAAGCTAATGACTGCCCTCCTCCTAAGTGGGTACGTAGGTACTCAGAGTCTGCTTTAATTATTACCATTTTCCTGCCGCGCAAGTCAGAACTGAAAGTTCTTTTTTGTGTGGGCCTCGCAGCACAGTATTTTATGGATTTATGTTTTATGTTTTTCCCCTTCATGAGTTACTGGATCCCCAGTCACCGGGAGGCTGGGATCTGTTTTAGCAACTGATTTATCAGGTGCCAGGCTGGTCACACACCTCACTGCAAGAGTTTATGAAAGGGACCCCCACCTCCTTCCCTGAGGACCTCGTGACTGGCCCAGCCAGGAGCCCCTGACGGAGTGAAACAGGCCAGGGGCTTCCTGCGTGTTTTCCACACCAGAGTAAATGTGAAATGACTCTGTAACCTCCTTCAGCGGCCTCTGTCAGCGGCTCCCACGTCCCAGGGCCATGCGCCGGGTAACTCAGGAGAGGGCGAGAAACTTCAGAGGCCTCTGTCAGCGTGCTCATGCTTCGCTCTCACTGCATACTTGGAAGATGCTCTCCCCACTTTCTCCCCCTCCCTCTGGTTGCCCAAATGTTCACCTCCCCCGCCGTCACTGCAGGCCAGCCAAGAGGCCCGGTCAGACGCCTTCTTTTAAGGCAAGATTTAGAGTCTGGGGTGACAGGGGGTGATGGATGGTTGGGGAGGTGGGCTGCTGACTCGATTGGTGATATGTCAAGCAGTTACTTAAGGGACAAGCTTCCTCTATGTGGGGGGTAAGGCATTTTCTGTTCCTTTGTTCTTCAGCTAACGTTGATGCCAATTTCCCTCATGGCGACTTCATGGCCGTGGTCAAAAAAAACGCTTCCGTGATTCCCTTTGGCAATGGTAGAGGGCAGCACTGTCCCCTCACCAAGGACACAGGAAAGTCACAGACATGGGGGTTTCCTTCTTGCTATAGGCCAGGGATGTGGGATGAAAACTCTCTGTGTTCCCATAACAAGGTAGGGGCTGCCCAGCAGGGCCGTGTGGCTTGTTCAGACAAGCAGATCATTCGAAATCAGCCCCAGAGAGCCACTTCAGTAAGGCTGTTGTCTGCCCCATGGAGGAGGAGCTGTTGTCCAGGGCTGCTGTTCACACAGTGAAATTTGTAACTGTTTTCAGGTGCCACTTTTGAGTCAAAGCTTGTGATGAAGACATAGCAGTGAGTGAAAGGATGCTTGAATGAATGCAACGGACCACAGGTGCCAGAAATTCTCCCAGACACCTCTAGTGCCACCTATCTCACAGACACTGCATATGGCCAGGGAGGTTCTCCTCTTAGCCAGTGTCCGCTGACAGCCGCCAGGCCCTCTGCGTTCTGATAGCCATGGATATGAGGCCATTGTGGTTCCTAAAAAGGATTGCTGAGGCCAGGATCTGTGGCCTGTTGAAATCAGTGACTGATATTTTAGAACCAAAAGGAGGAACTTGCATGGAAACCATTGTTTTTGGAAAGACATGTTTCTTCCTTCAGTTTTGCAGCATTGGCAGATAAAATGCTGCAGCCCAGACACAGATCACCACCAGTCCCTTTTTAAGGAAGCAAACAAACAAGACAGTGACCCAATTCAGTCCCTTTTCATTTATTATACAGTGCATGGTTCAAACAGGAAGATTTCCATTTCATAGTTGAATTAACATTAAATATGTTGCTTCGCACACGGGGAAGGAATATTGATGGGCATGGTATGTATTATGTTTATTACATTGCTTAGCACTTTGCTGGTATGAAATAAATGCAAAAAAGGATCTGTTTTGCCTGAAAGAGGGGAAATTGTTGTGTATGTATGTTTACGTGTGTGAACTTTTAAAAACATTCTGTTTGCAACACACCATGCCTTCGTGGGCCACTTACAGTTTTTCTGGAGGGTCGTACGGCCTATGTGAAATATTGAGAGAACACTAAATGCTCAGCTGTGTGGTCCTAACCAAGTGCCATGTGAGATCAGAGAAGGGAGACATTTGTGTGGGCCAGAATGGAATTTAAAAACATACCTTACTGACTTGGAAGGGAAAGAAACAAAAATGCTAACTTTAAAAAAAAACAAGCAAAAAGTTTGGCTGGTTTGTGTAGAAGCTGTGAGTGGGTAAGGAAGATGCCAAGCATGGCTGTAGCAGGGGCTGTGTGGTTTTAGGACTCCATCCCACTAACCCGCATCCTCGGATGCTGATGTGGGCAGCCGGTTCCGAGACCCCACAGACCGCAGTGCCTCCTCCCCTGCTATAGGTATGGAAGCTCTCAGATTCGGGGGTGGGGTGGGGTGGGACAGTCACAGGTGATGGAAAAGTCAATCAGCCAACAAATACCTGTTTTGTGCCAACCGTGTATAATAGTAACAATAACCACTTCTATGGAGCACATACTATATGCCAGGCACTGTGCTAAGCACTTCTCAATCTTTTCTTTCTCACAGCTCAGTGAAGTAGGAAGGCCACCCCCTGATTTCACAGGCAGGGAAACAGGCTCAGGGGGGTCAGTGTAGTCTGTTTGTGCTGCTATAACAAAATACCTGGAAATGGGTAGCTTCTAAAGAACAAATTTATTTCTCAGAGTTGTGGAGTCTGGGAAGGCCAAGATCATGGTGCCAGCACTGGTGTCTGGTGAGGGCTGCTCTCTGCTTCTAAGATGGCACCTCGTTGCTGTGTCCTCACATGGCAGAGGATGGAAGGGCAAGAAAGAGGGCTCTCCCTTCAACCTTGAGCCCGTTCATGAGGATGCGCATCCCATTCATGAGGGTGGAGCTCTCATGACTTAATCGCCTCCCAAAGGCCATACCTCTTAATACTGTTGTGTTGGGTAGTAAGTTCCAATGTGAATTTTGGAGGGACATCATCATTTAAACCATAGCAGGGGTCAAGCGACTTGCTTAGGGTCATTATGCTGCCACTGAGTGACAGAGCTAGGAATTTGAAGTAGGTTGCAGAATTAGGGCTCATGCTCCTAAGGGTTATACTTTCTGGTGTGTGGTTGGTGGCAGGCCACTGGACAACAGAAAGGATATGTGGTGTGTGGTTGCAAACCTCAGGCAACCTGTGGACCTCAAAGAGGAGGCGACTGTATGAAGAGGCAGCTCATACTGCAGGCACTGCTCTCCCCACGCAGGATCATAGGGAGGAAGGGAAACTGTGCCAGTGCAGGTATGCTTGCTTCCATCTTCAGAATCAGTGAAAAGAATAAGCAGATGAAGGTGATGGTGTCATGGGCAGTTCTTGTGTATTTTGGAAATAACTATAGTATATGGTATAGTCACACACACAGGCAGGCAGCGGGAAAGAGAGCAGGCTGGTATGAGGCAGTAGGGAGTAGTGGAGACTGGGACAAACTGGAGTCTATGTTCTGTCTAAAGAGAGCAGCCACTACTTAGCTCTAATCACCTTTGTCATGTGGAAATGTGGGCCCAGTATTGCCAGATGCACTGATATTTTTCCTTTAAGAAGTGGAAATTTGGATTTTTATGTTGTCTTCCAATCTGTGAATGTTTGCTATTAATTTTAAAATCTTTTATCTCTTGAGTCATTTTGGTAAAGAAAAAAAATTTTATAAAAATTTTTAACTGGTCAATGATTGTATATAAGCCTCTAATTTGGAGAAGCTGGAATAGAAATTGGTACACAGAGGTCGCAAACCCCAATACAACAGACCGGGAGTAGCAAGTGTATCTCACTTTGTCGATCCACATCAGGTGACTGCAGCCCACACCAGCCCTTCTTAAAATTTCCATGTGCATGTGATTCACCTGGGCATCTTGTTGCACTGTAGATCCTGACTCAGGAGATGGGGTCTGAGATGCTGCAGGACTAGGGGCTCTATTGAGAAGATGCTCAGGCAGCCTTTATACTCGGGGGAAGTACTGTGATGAAGTGGTGCCATCTGCTGTGAGCAAAGAGAGGGGCACGGCCTCACATGGTCACCATCCCTGTAGCACACCAGGACAATAAGGTAAGTGGTGTGTTCAAGGTCATTTCCAGGGTCCCCCTAAACGTCAGAATTTGAGCTAGGTGAGAAGATTTTGAATTTTATATCCTTTTTATGCACCCTCCTCCTTATAAGATAAACTTGGATTCTTCTTTCTATCATCTGGGAAATTGGGATTAGAATATTAAGCTCTCAACTTGGGTGGGATAAAGGGAGAGTTAGCTGATTGGCTCTCCCTTCTTTCTGCTATATTTTGAGGGTGAAAAATATGTCTTGCATATGTTGGCGTTCTGTTACTTCCACGTGGCCTTGGCATCCCTTCAGCGTGGGGTCCGTGGTGGGAGGAAAGGGTGGGTGCTGAGGAAATTGCTTTGAGCAGAAATCATCTTGTTTCCATTCACCAAGAGCTGTTCTTGGATCCACTCTCTGGGTCCCCTGCCTGTGTCCAATGCCCTTGGAATTGTATGCCAGGAAACAATATGCTCTTCCTAATTGGGCAAGTGGGAGGAGAGGGACTGGGTGAGCCAGGATGGGCTGGTAATCGACACCTAAAAATAGATCTTTTTCCTCATGAATAAACATTTTTGGGGGCAAAAAGCTGTGCATGTTTCTAACCATCCCAGATGAACATTGCCTTGGCGGGTCAAGGGAGGTGGCCAGCTAGGCCAGGGAGTGGGCAGGTGGGTGGAATCCCAGCCAGAGTAGGGTTGCCATGACAACTGAGCCTCTGGGGAGGGAAAAGCTTCAATGGGAGCAGAGGCGGATCTCAGATCGGGGGCCAAAGTATATGTGCAGGGGATGAGTGGGAGGAGCAAAGGCTTGGAGCCATGCTGCTTATACTTTAGCGTGCCTGTGAATGTGAAATGCTGATTCCGGTTCAGTGGGTCTGGGCTGGAGCCTGAGCTTCTGCAGTTCTCACAAGCTCCCAGGCAACACCAGCGCTGCTGGGGGTCGGAATGCATCTGTGGTCCTCAGGGCTTCGAGGAAGAGTGAAGGTGGACAAGGGAGTTACCTCGCTCAGTTTTTGGTCTAAGCTGAAAAAAGGCAAGTGTTTGACAGCTGTTTCTTGTCATGTTGTCATGCTGATGATATTTTCGTTGCATGGTGGTGGTGACACTTTAATATAATAACAAGATTACACATGTTGTGTGTCATAATTTTATTGGTAAAAATGCATATGGTTGGGCAGACGCTGAACATTGCAGATGTAATGACTAATTCAGTGAGACACAGCCCCCGGGCTAGTTGATGTGTCACTGAGACTCTTCTAAAATAATGGAGCAGACTTTACCAAAATTACAGAGGCAAAAGAGTGGCCCAAACATTGAAGTCGTGAAGTGGAAAATAATTTTGATCATTTAAAAACTTTGAGGATGTATGTAGTTTTTCCTTTGGGGAAGAATAAAACCATTCCCTGAGAGGCCAGGGTTCTTACTGGGTTCTGTAGTTTCTTGGAGAACAAATCAGACAAGGCCATTGCTGGGAGGGAGAAAAACCAAAACTTGTGTTGGTTCTATAAGCTTTTGAGATTTATTCCAGAGGCGAGGAGTAAACAGGGCTCCTTTTTCTCCTCGGAAGGCTTTTCTCTGGATGGGTCTCTTGCTGGGCATCTGGCCGGCCGGTTGTGTCTGGGCAGCGGAGGCAACAGCCTTTTGCAGAGCATGGCCAAGTTCCACTTGAAAAATCTCATCTTCCTTCCCACCTCCTGAGTGAGTTCTTCATCCCACATGCTGTTTCTGATTCCCCCACTCTCCACGTGATCACATTTGGTCACTGGGACTGTTTCCAGAGTCTGTCACATTGTTCTGTTCTTAGCATGGGTGCCACAGAAACTCGAGTGATGTTTGGTGTTGAAGCTGTGACGGGGAGCTCTTCATGGAAGGAGCCCTGAGAGCTACCTTTTCACGGGTCTCCCACTTCCCCGTGTGACTCCCACATCCCTAAGGGAGGATGCCCATGTTCCCCCAAGGGTGTGAATAGTCTGATTTTTAGAACTCTGAGACCAGTAGGCTCCAGCTCGTGATTTTGATTGTACTCCAGAGATCGTTATCGGTGAAAGTCAGCGTCTGGCACCCACTGCCATGGGGAAGTGTCATGGTCAAGTCTGTGCAGAAGCCCACAGCCTGCCCACCTCTGAGTTGCAAGGCACTGTCATGACGGAGTCCAGTGGCCAGGGGTCAGAATTTGTCTGTGGTTAGCGTGTGGGAGTCCCAGAGGCACCCCTGGCTATAGGCCTGGGGAGGCAGCGGTGCGGGACCCAGCCTCCCCAACTCCCCCGCCTGGCAGGCATCAGCACACGGGGCTCGTGAGGGAGCAGGCCTGGGACGGGCGGCGCTGGGGCTGACTACCAGGGGGCTGCTCCTGTGAGTGGGCTTCTCTCTCCCCTGGCTGTGCTGGCTTTGTGTGGCTCAGTGGGCAGTGTGGTCCCAGGTCTTCTCTGCTCCTCTTTATTCCTGCCCTTCATGCTGGCCACCGTGGCCATCCCTTGTCCTCTGTAGGCGGCCACAGGCAGTGAGATGGGAAGGGAGGCGTCTCTGCAGCAGAGAAGTGCAGAGGGGGCCGTTGAGGACTGTCGTGTCCATTTCCCCCACAGCGATTTGCTCAGGGAGAGGTGCGTGGGAGGCTGGGACCGCCCCTGCGCGATGTGCAGCGTGGTGCCGGGTGCGCCGCTGTCTCTGTGTCCCCTGGCCACGCTCCTTCCCTGACAGCATCTCCCCTCTTTGTCTGACCCTGGCGTGTTTCCTAGGGGTCATATGAAGCCTCATTTCCTTTTGTGGGAACTCAGTGTAATGGGAGAAGCTCTGGGACACCAGAAAATAGGCTTTTCTCCCTTTTTATCCCAAGAAGTTGTTGGTTCCCCCCTCCACATTCCAGCAGACTTGTTCAACTTATAACAAAATACCATTAAAGCTTTTAAGTTTTTGCCACGGACTTACAGTAGAGGGCAAACAGTAATAGTCTAAGATTTACAAAGCTTAAGTGGAGGCGGCGGTGTGATTTTGGCAGTTTTTCTCCCTGGGCCTTGTCCCAGCCTCTGCCTCCCCCTGCCTGGGTTGGCAGCAACAGGGAGTTTTGCCAGAGCAGAGTGGGGACGGCAGAGGCTGCTGGGAGTCAGGCGCTTGCCGTGGTTTCACGCCCCGTTTGCTGTGGACGGGGTCTCCTCACAGACACGGCCAGCTCGGGCAGAGGGGGCCCGGGCCTTCAGTGACGGCCTGGAAGACAAGCTGAGGCCATCGCTTCCCCCAAGGACCCGAAGCCACCACAGTACCAGGGGAAGTAGGGAAGATCTACTACATCTGGAGTTCCGCTTTCTGTTCCTATTTTGCTTCGAGTCAGAGGATGGTCAGGAGCAGAAAACCCAGCGGTCACAGCTCTGTGGAGTGAGTCAGTGCCCGGGTGAGGCGGAGGACGCGGAGCCGTGGGAGCTGTGAGGGCCCTGCGGCGACTCCCTTCCCGCTGCCTCGTGTTTATGGAGGAGCCAGCTGAGGCCCCCGAAAGCAAAGCAGCTGCCAAGGGCACGCGGCTGGAAGGGGAGCGGGTTCCCAGACTCCCAGCCTAGCTCTCCCTTCCCGGCACCATGGTGACCCCCCCCCGGAGCCCGCCCGCTCCCCGCTGCTCCCCATGGAGTGCGCCTCTCCTGTTCTTTCCGCCTTGGGCCCCCGAGAGTCCCTCTGCTTTCCCTGCAGGAGGGACTCCAGGTCTCTTGGCCCCGCAAACCCCCACTTGTACCGTTCTGGGAAGGGGTCCCACCGCACTGTCATATCCCTGCTGTCCCCCTCAGCCTCCAGTGGCGCATGGTTGGACTGGCCACAGCTGCCAGGTTCTCTGTCCTCCGGCTTCGTGTAGCCCCTGCTCCCCTGCCAGGTCCGGGAAGGCCGCGTGAGGCTCAGAGCCAGAGCGTCTGGTGTCTCCATCTAGGCTCGGAGCCTTCACTCTGTTGTACTAATAGCCCCTCTGGCATCACTTTTTCTTTCTTTCTTTCTTAGAGTAATGGCCTAAAAGATGGGGGCAGGGCCAGCTGGTTTGGAGGGAATGGTGGACCTCAAGTTTAAAAAATTTAATAAAACAGTTTTAGTTCTGGGAATGAAAAGAAACAATTTTAGGTGTTGATAAATGCTTGGCAGAGTTCTTTTCCTCTTTTCAGAGCTGATCCTACAGATTAGGGTCTTGGCACATGGCTTATGACTTAACCCATACAAGCAGGGAGAAATGTAAATAACTCTTTTCTTCTGAAAAGGGGTCTCTGACCTCGGAATACGAGCCTTTAGTTCAAGCACTGACGTCTCATCGCAGAAGGCATTCCCCTACCTCCTTCGTTCAAGGAGATCGAAACGCTATACCTTTACTTACCTTTTCCACAGCGTCCTCCACTGCCCGTCCTCTCCTCTCCCCGTGTGAACAGCACACTTACAAACTAATGCTTGTTATTGTTCATTACCGTTTATTCTCGTATGTATTTGTCACAAGTCTTCTAAGGAATTTCACCAGGCAACACTTTGTTCATATGGTTTGAATTACTCGTACCTAACAAAGCTTCATTTGTTTAAAAATATTCTACGCTTAGGGCTTCATGTTCAGTGCTCCCCAATATACCTTAATAGGGATGTTACTCTTTTGTGGGTGGCAATATCAGGAATGGGAAAGATGCCTTCCAGAATCCTGGCTTGTGAAAAGATGATGGCACTTGCCTAGAGCCAGGCAGTTAGTGTCCAGGCAGACGGTTTCAGTCTGCTCAAGCCCACTGGGAAGGCTGTAAGTGGGCTTGGTGAAGGAGAGGACAGGAGAGGAGTAGGTCGGTGAACAGCCCAGCCGGCACAGGACAGGGTTGCTGGCACCACCGCCTCCACTGGGCATGGGCACTTGTCCACACAAATCGAAGCACGATGCTGTCAGCCTGGCTCACCACTGGGGGAAACATTTGTAATCCCTGCCCTGATTTGCCTCTGTCATTACTTGAAAGACCAATGAAACTGACTTCATCATAATAAAATGACACTAGAATTGTTAGGGTGAAAACATTAGTGTTTTGGTTAATAAGATGGAAAGACAGGCATCCGAGATCTTGGTGGTTTCTCTCCAGGACAGCCTCATTTAAATGAAGGTGATGGTTTTATTGTTGTGTTTAGCTTTCTTTTTCTAAAGTATTCTTAGCACTATTACTTAAGAACTGCATTTATCATTTATTACCTGAAACCCAATTATGGTGCTTTAAATGAATTAAGAGTTTTATTGTTTTGTTTTCAGGTAACAAGAAATCCTGAGATAGGTAGACCACAGTGTTAGCTTCACAATGTCACCAGGGACCCAGGCTCCTTCTCTGTTTTTGCTCTACCATCATTAGCACAGAACTTCCATTCTCTAAGTCCCACAAGGTCATGAGATGGCTACTGGAACCTTTATAGTCACATTCCCCAGTTGGAGAAAAGCCAGTGTGAAAGCTGCATCGGGTCCCTTGCAGAAGCCCATCCCTTAGTATGTTGGAAAAAAAAAAAAGATGAAGCCCATTCCTATCTCTTGCACTTAAATCTCATTGGCCACCCCATTTGCAAAGGAAGTTGGAAAATGTACGCTTTTTAGCTGGATCCATTACCACCCCCTTAAGTTAGGGTTTCAGTCAGGGCCAGGACTAAGGTGAAGCAAGTAAGACACTTAGCTTTGGTGTAAAATTTAAGGGGGCACCAAAAACCACATAATCAAGATAAATGATGTTTTAATGTCATGTGCCATATTGGAGCCTGAGACAAAAGGAAAAATTGGTAATGCTGATTCTGTCTTTATTTAAAATTTCGATGTTTTGTTCATTGTGGGTTTTTAATTATTTTTAAGATGTACATATTGAAATATTATTTAGCATGATTAATCCATTTTTGTGCACCCTCAAATGTGTCCCAGGTGAGTCCTGCCATATGCCAGGTGTGGCCAAAATTTCTGTTGGCAAAGAAGGAGAGAACGGATATTGGGTAGGAACCTGGCAGTCTCTGCCAAGGAGATGTTACTCTTTGCTTACCCAAATCCTTAGCCGTTACAGGTTTTGAAGTGAGTAAACTTGTGGTCGAGGGGACACCATTGGGAGGGCAGGTGCTTTGGTGCTGAGTGACCAAGGATGAGTTGGTGTGGTCAGAGTCTTATGGTTAGTTTGGGGTCCATGTTATAAAAGTGATTAATAAAGTCTGACCCAATAGGTACAGAGTCAACAACCGTGGAGTGTGGAACTTCTAGGAAGAACCATGGACTCAGAAGATCTTGCCATTTGCTGTAGAAGTCAGGGCAAATGACCTCACTTACATGATGGTGGGCCCCTTGGGGAAGGGACTAAATGAATACATCGTGTTCGGGGGAGAACTCTGCAGCTCCCTGTGCCATGTGTAGACAAACCTCTTGGAATGATTGTTTATGGTTCAGCTTGATTTCATGTGGACCTGCTTAGTGGTTATGCTTCTACTACAAGTTTTGGAGAAACGATAGACTAAGGTCACATGTGTATGTGAACCCAAAAATAGTTAATTTGCTGTTTTTAGATCCTAATGGTATAATTTGATTATTAGAGATATGGTTTAGAATTTTTTCGTGACTTTTAATAATCACGTGGAATGTCAGAGAAGCTCATTTTTTAAAAATTTCAAATTATTTTTAAGTTACTTTTTCTAAAATTATGTGTAATTTTGAAAAGTTCTACTTGATGGTGTTTAGCTATGAATTGGATTGCCCTCAAGTAATTGTACTAAAAATAATGTGCCTAGTGGATCTTATGGCTTAACTTGGGGTATGGACAAAATGGCATTTGCCCAATATACTGTGCTGGGAACTAGGGTTCCCCCCTGCTAGTTTCCAGAAATTTGATCTTCAGGTAGATTTTTGTAAAAAAAAATTTTTTTGTTTTGCAAAATTTACAGTCAGCGAGTTGATACCTGAAATAAAAAGACAAGCGCAAATGAGTCAATCCCTGAAATGAAAAGATAAGCACTTTTGGGAAGAGTTGCTACATTCAATGAGCCTGATTTTTGCAAAGACGTTAAAAAACATTTCGTGGGTATGATTCATACTAGGAATCGCTTATAAATTCTTGCATTGCACAAATTCATGATTCAGTCTGTCAGATGATTTCCCTTCCTGAGACTCTATAGTGTTGCAAAATTCAGTGATTAGTTTCACAAATCCTTTCATCTGTCTCCTCATGTAATGCTTTCTGTTTTAAAGCTGTGAGCATTTTCTCATCTAGCTGTATGCCAGTCTCGCTGCAGGGCCTTGCTCCATCCCACACTAACTCCTGTTGCCTACTCGGCTGCAAAACGCTTCCAAGGAGGCAGCTTGTGGCTTCATGCTTCAGGGAAAAGTGCTGTGCTTTATCTCTTCACCCTTTCACAGGAATGCTGTGACAGTAAAATGAGGTTACCAGTTAAAGTCCTTTCAGTTCTTATGAAGTCACCTGCTGCAGAATTCTAGGGGTCGGTATAGGCAAACTTTTAAAGTGTGCAGGTGCTTTTCTTAGTGCTCTGCCATTTAACATGTGGTTGGTTGTTTCCAGTTAGAGAATGAGTATCTGAAAAGTAAATTGTTTTCATTTATTAGCATTAGGCTGGTTAAAATAGAAATGTCTTGGTTGTTGGCATTTATTAGCATTTTTAAAATATGGATGCTGTATCTCAGGTATAATGGCCAGTGCTGCAGTTTCCCCATTTGTGAAACATGATCATAGCACCTACGTGAAAGCCTTGAGGGAGTTAAGCAGCAATGCATTTAGCAGGTACATGGTATGAACAAATTCCCTGAAAAAGAAATTTAGAGGAAAGAGACTTTAGTCCAGTGAACAATTTATAAACTGGGGAGATGTAGGCAACCTTCACTATAAAATGAAGGTGCATTCCAGAGAACAAGGAGAGGTTCAGGTTTTATAGCAAAAGTTCCCACCCAGGTTCCCAATCAGGTGTATTTATTCAAATGAAGTAGCAAAACCTGCTTAGTTCCGATTCGTCAGTGCAGCTGAGTTCTGATTGGTTGATACAACTGAGCCCTGATTGGCTGGTTCAGGTGAGCTCTGAAAATCCGAAAGTTAAACAGGTGTGGGTTTTCAGGGACCTTAGAGTATGGGTGTGACCTCTAATCAGGAAATGGCTGCTCAGCTCTATATTAAATTTAGACCCAGTTAGCCATTTGGGATTCATCTTGAAGGACTGGCTCTTTCAGGTTGACATTTGTTCACAATGTATTTATCACCGTGCCTGCTGCTTTGATTGGGCCTGTAAATGGCACCATCGTTGGTTATTGCTGCATAAACACATCCTACAACCATTGCACAAGCATGACAGTGAGTTAACATGAATACAGTAAAAGGCAATCTGAGAGCATAAAATAGGGAGTGTGCAAAGGGGGTTGAGTTAGGACAATGGAATCTGTTTTGTAGGGTGTACTTAACTCAGACGCCTGTAGCAGGTACAGTTATGAAATGCATTTGTTTAAACATCTCAGTATTGTTTTCTGTTGCTGAGAGCACAGTTACCCCTAAAGAGAGATCTAGTTTTAGACAGATGGTGATGGTTCAGAGATCAAAAATTCCTGGCAGCTGTCAGGTTCAGAAAATGAAGGAGAGTTATCAGAACTGAGGGACAAGAGAAACAAAAAGTAGAGACTGAGTATTGGATGTCACTTTTCATTCTTTCAGCACCCATTTGTTGCTTACACTCTTCAAGATTCAGAACTAGAGGCATTGCTGACTTCATGCTCTTGTCCAGGCAGTTCAGTGTCATGTATTTGAATAAATAAAGCTTGAGGGTTGGGGGACCAAGAGGGGAAGCTAATTTTCCCAGTTGAATGACGTTGTTCAGTCTCTCTTTTGATGGGACTAGAAACTGTTGTAATATTAAAAGTTGAAAATTTCACAATCTTTTTTTCTTCTTTTCTGTGTGAATGAAGTAAAATCGAAAATCCTTCGTTCCTTGATTCCACTAGAGGTGCAGTGAAACTGGCCTTTTAGACCCATTTCTAGGCAGAGGACTTTGTGTACAAAATTTGCAAACACAGAAGGGTCAGGTAAAATAATGAGACACGAGGCTGGTCCAAATTTCTGATCCTTTGAATTAAAAATTGTGCTAAGCTGTGCCAGCAGGGAGTTGTGTGAACTGTGCCAGCAGGGAGGCAATCCAAAAGTCAGGGTTGCCATTTATTAGCTTTCTTTACTTCTAGGCTCTCAGTGACTTCTCATTTGAACTTTAGAAAAAAGAATCTCATCAGCATTGAGAGCTTCTCCAAAGCTTGATCATCTTCAGAGTCTTGCTTCCTATTTCCAGACAGAACTGAGTTAAAAACATAGTAACTGAATCTGTTTGTTTTCCTGTCTCCAAGGTGTTTGGCCCCATGTTAATCCTCCCAGCCAAGGAGGGAGAGGAACTCTCAGTTACTCAGACCAAACACTGATGTGAACAAATGATGGAAATGGTGACCTGACAACATGTTGGCTGGGGAAATGGAGTTCTCCTTCAAGCAGGACTAAACATTTCCCAAATTAATTCTGACAAAGAGAATTTCACATTCAACCTTCTGGGGGTTCTCAGAATAGTTTAGGGTATTTTAAGTCAACTCTTTGTTTGTTGCCTGTTTTTCAAATTTCTAACCTCTACTACCTGTTGGGTACTTCATTTATGTCAAACATTTTACTTTTCTAAACTCTGCCGTGCAAGTTTTTATCTTGTGAAAATTACCCTGGAAAGTAAATGCCACCGTGATGACTTTGATTTGATGTTGAGGTCAAATGCAGGGTGCCATGTGGCCTTCCTTCAGGAAAGAATGAAGGGCTGTCTTGTTTTCTTCATTTGGTTCTTCCAGCGCACTCAGCTGACAGCGACATAATAGCATATCAGGGTAAAAAATCACGGGTCTCCACTGGGTTTTTTGTGTTGACCCAACTTGGGCTTAGAAGATTACAGATGGGTGGGTGCATTGTTGATTGTTAATGTGTACAGCCTTAAACACTGGGCACAAGCCCACTACTATTCTGGGTTATTTAATTCACTTTAATGAGAAAAGAACAATACGGTGCATTTGAATGACATACTAGACAACTGCATGTTATTGGGCTATAAGTGTAACATGGGTCAAAAAGTAAAGAGGGTATTTCATTAAATATTGCCAGGCTTTGCCTCACAAAGACTTGGTTGTATTTCTGAATGGCTAATTAGGAGCTACGATTCAATTTAGTGTTGCGTTCTCTGTGAGTCACATAGAAAGTCAAGATGATTGTTTTTAATAGCTTATTTCAGATGCTAGCTACCAGATAGAGTCACTGGCTATTTCCAGCCCTGGGGAGGCTTGGGTGCCGATGGACACCCAGTATTTGTGTTCCGGTGAGTCCACCCACACTCGGCCTGCGTGTGAAACACGAACGGAGTGTGGGGCTGGGGTTGGGGCCACAGAGGCTGGCGAAGGAGGTGGAAGGGGAGGGAGGCTTTGTTCGGTGTCCTACAGAGGGGCCAGGGAGCAGCTAGTGGGAGGGACCCGGGTTTGAGGCTCCTGATCTCTCCTTCTTCACAGGCTCAGCAATTGACAGGAGGAAGCCGTAGGTGGCCCTGGGCCAGAGAGAGTCTCTACAGTGCTCACGTTTTCCCAAACTTCTTCAGTGTTTGGCCATGCTATTTTCTTCTTGGCTGCATCAAGACCGTCCTCCCCACCTTCCATTGACTGTCGTCAGCTGTTTAGACACTCAACAGCTCTTGCCATGGTGTCCTCTCCCCACGTTTAATATGTTTGTTTTAACTTGTGTTTTCAAGTACTTTTTAAAAGGTGCACATTTTTACCTTTTCCTCTTTGTGTCGGGATCTCTCTCCTTAGTCTATAGCTGTTTTCTTATTTCATCTCTTTTCCCTTTATTCCCACTCCCCCCTCTGTACCATCAAGGTTGGAGTTAATAAGTGGCTGTATTTCTAACATGCAAGCCGTGAGTGCCCTCATACTGACCGCTAGACGTGAGCTAGGTGGGCCATTTGTTCTTATCAACGGCCAAAGGAATGACCTGCTCAATTCTTTCTCCCAAGGTCATGGGTCTATGACTTTTCTTTAACCATTATCATTGCTGCCCTTTACTAGGTGCTAACCAACTGCCAAGCTCTGTGCACGGCATTTTACATGTATTTTCTCATTTAATCTTCATAACAACCCTAGGAAGTGACCTCCTTTTACAGCCGGGAAAATCGGGGCATTGGGAGGTCAGTTACTTGCCCCACCTATTCTGCCAGAGTGTGCCATCGCCAGGACTGGACCTGCATCTCACTCCAGGTCCTGTGCCTTAAACACAAGTTGGTACCTTCTGGAGTAGGATTGTTCCCTCGGGGCATTTAATAGTGTCTAAAGACTCTTTTGGGGGTTTTTTGGGTCATAACTGAGAGAGTGCTCCTGGAATAGTGGGGAGAAGTTAGGGATGCTGCTAAATATCCTGCAAGTTACAGGACAAGCCCCCACAACAAAGAATTATCCAGCCCCAAGTGTGAGAAGTGCCGAGGTTGAGAACCCTATTAAGGATACAGCTGAGTAGCTATGTTAATAGTTAAGGGGTCCCATCCAGTGATGCTCTGAAATTTTAATTATTTCAACAGGTATTCCTAGTTTGCATAGTTTTAAAAATTATCTCAAAAATACTCAATAGGGAGGGAAAAAAAATACATAACTTTGCAAGGAGGAAACATTTCATGGAAGTCCTGACTTTTGAAACTCAGAGGAT
>RJWJ010019962.1:0-29616 GCA_004363605.1 Indri indri | reverse complement strand
CTGGGTTCTTCATGCTGACAATTTAGGGGACATAAATTCTATAATGAGCAGAGATAAGGAATCCATCAGGAGCGAGACTCTCGCCCGTGACAGCCTGGGGAGGGACCTGGGTTCCGGGCCAGGCACTGCTGCTTCCCAGCTGTGTGGCATTGAGGCAGCTCACCCTCCCTGTACCCAGGTCACGAGGCTGTGTGAGCTGCATGTGAGCTCTTTGAAAACTGGCAAGCGTTCCCCAATGTAAAGGATCAACTCTATTGTCAGCAGCAGTGAGAATAAAGAGAAGCAACAATGGTGTTTGGCATACAGCAGGTGCTCAGAACCAGTTATTGAATGAACGAGAACTCTACCCCTGTAGCTTGAAGGTGAGCCATCCCCAGGGCCCCAGAGAGGAGTGACAGGAGGTTCCTGGAGTGGCTGCAGAGGGACCCAAATGCATGGGCACGGCAGGGGTCCGGCCTGGCTCTTGCACCTGTAGCCAGTTGGCCCTTATCTGGCCCTGCCAAGTCCCAAGGGGCAAAGACAGGCTTAACAGCGATCCTCTCTCCAGGGCTGTCCCTCGGGCCTGGACAAGACAGGCACCTGTCACCTTGCTGTGATGGCGCAGGAAACAGGTGCTGTGCCCATCAATAGAGAGCCGCTGGCACAGGGTGCAGAGGAGAGGAAATGGAAAGTGGTCAGTGCACGTATGTGCGTGTGTGTGTGTGTGTGCACGTGTGTGGAGGGCAGATGCTGGGGCGCTGAATGAGCGCCAATTCTGGCTCAGATGCAGAAATGATCTCCTCAGAGAGCCTCGTTGTCATTTCTGGGGCCTCTCCCCTCACGTGACCCAAAAGACAATAGCAATCACAGCTCTTATCCATGGGTGCTACCTTTTCTGAGCCTCTTCACGTCTCTGAACTCATTTGATCCCCAAACCTTCTTATGAAGTAGACAGAGAAGATGTTATTGGCCCTTTTTTCAGATTAAAAAAACTGAGGGTCAGATGCCAGTGCCGCAATAGAAAGAACCAGAAGTTCCAGGTGCTCCCAAGGTGGGCTCAGATCCCAGGTGAATCACTGCACCTGTGCCCATCAGGGCCAGGCTGGGAGGGCAGAGGGCAGGTTTGCAGCTCCAGGAAGAGGGCGCATTCGCTTCCAGGGTTCACAAGGCAGAGGCCCAGCTGCAGGGTCCTGGGGCAGGAGCGTGGGGGCCTCTGTCCTGTGAGAGCCGGCCACGATGGCATGGGGAGGAAGCTGCCCCCCTGGTGGAGGCCCTCAGAGCTGCCAGACGAGCTGGTCAGTGCCGAGCCCACCGTGGACATGGGGCGCTGGTGTCCGTAGTGTGACTGGATCCTGCAGGGACAAGTGGGTTCGGTTTGGCTTTTTCAGCTATTGGCTGAAGCCCAGAACCTTTGATCATCTCTGTCTGGACCCCAGAGGTTTGGGAACTTTGCCGTCACTCACAGGCAGCCCCTGTAGCTCGTAGGTGGGAGGGTCATGGGACAGCGTGGAGGTATTCCTTGTTTCTCCCGGGGCTGGCCGTGGGGAAGACTGCGAGGTCAGTGGGGAGGGGCGGGAAAGGCCCCCCGGCCCCTCTGAGGTCTTATTCAAAATGTCCAATGGGGCTGCATTTTTATGGGGTGAGGAGCCACGGCTTCAGTCAGATTCCCACAGGGCGCCTTGACCTCCAGAAGGCCGAGCAGCTCCTGAGAGGGCAAACTTCGACCTCGCCCTTGGCAAGAGATATAAACTCCCCACACCAAGGGCCTCGTCTGCCAAGAGGGACATGGCCCCAGGCATCAACCTCCTGGGCACACCCGGCCTTCCAGCTCTGGAAAGGACTCTGGCCCCATCCCGAGCAGGGTGGGGAACTCTGTGTGTCCAGGGGCCCCTGAAGATCCTCGGTGGCCTCAATGCCTCATGGCCCCACTCTGTACACCTGATAAAGGCCTCCCCTTGCTAAAAGGGCCCCCTCGAGGCAGTCCTCTAACCCCAGCGACAGGGCGAGGGCCCTGTGAGGACCAGCCCTAGCTTCAGGGTGGGGAGGGTCTCTGAGGTATGGTACGTATTAATACCTCTACTCTCAGCTGTGAGAGCCCACCTGTTCCTCATGCTAGGTAACAGGCTATTGTCTCACCTGTAAAAGCCCACGTTTGACAACCATCATGTTACTTAGCAAAGCCTGTCGTGTTGATGGGGACAGAAGCACCGTGGCCCCCCCTGGACTGTAGCCTTTGACCAACCCCTGGAGGAGATTATTGATTAGGGCACCGGTGAATAGCCCAGAGGGGAGCAGCAGCATGCTTTGAAGCCGCCGTATTTGCAAATGAAATATAGACAGAGCGGCTGGCTGCTGGGAGGGTCTTGTTTGTTTGTTTTTAATCCACCAATTCTGCTTTCTGAAGGCCAACCGACAGTGGCATCCTCCGTCTCCCTGCGTCCCCGGGCGGCCCTCACAGAAGGCGCGGCCGTCGGGCATATCGGCCATGAATCAGAGCTGCTCGTGCAGAGGCATAAATCCACTTGGCCCCTGTTAATTGGCCGTGCTTTGACAGTCCTGACAGCCCTGCCGGCCGCCGATGGTTTAATTGTTTGGTCTAACGAGGGGGTTGAACACCTTCCCATTTGTCAGCCCGTCGTCCTGGGCGCGCTGGGCCGGGGCTGCCCCTGCTTGTTACGCCTGGCACAGATCTCGTCTGGATCCCTGCCCCGCCCGCGTGTCCTCTCCAGCGCCTGCTCCCTGTCACGCAGACTTTTACTTACTCTGGCCCTGGCCGGGTGCCAGCGCCTTACCCCTCGCGCGCTCGAGCCACCGCTGGCGCAGAGCTCGAGTCAGCCACTTTGTTTCACAAATAAGCCTTTCCTGGGGCTGGGGGACGCACTCTGGAGGGTTTTGATGGATGTGAATAAGCCCTTAGGAAGGGGGCCCAGCCAGGGAGCTTGCCAGGGAGGCCCCGGCGCTGACTCCAGGGCCGCTGGCAGGAAGCACAAAGGGGACTGCCCCCGTGTCTGGGTCCACTTTCGGGTTCAAGCAGCACCCGCGATTTCAGAGAACCGAGCTCTTCACTGAAGGTCGTTGGAGAAGGGCTCCCCCATCTCTACAGTGGGGATATTTTCTCCATGGGTGGCTGCCGAGGTTTAAATGCATTACATTTCCAGATTGAGTGAGGAGCTTCGCAAAGGAGGGGAAGGCATGTACAAGTACGTAGGGAAGTTTTGCAAATCCACTTGCCTGTCTGCTCCTCCCAGTCGAGAACTTTTAACTTAGCTTCACGGATGGTCAGGACCCCCCTGGACACGAGCGGGCTCAGTGGCGAAGGTCTGAGGTCGGTCGGCTACAGTCTGTGCACCAAATCCAGCCTGTGTGTGTGTGACCAGTGAGCTCAGAATGGTGTTTTATATTTGTAAATGGGTGTTGGGAAAAATGAAAAGCCAAATATTTCCTGATGTGTGAAAATGATGTGAAATCCAAATTTCAGTGTCCAAATTAAAGTTTTATTGGAACACAGCCATTCTTTACACATGATCTACTGCTGCTTATGTGCTTCAGCATAAGTAGCCCACGAGCTGTTGAGTAGTTGCAACAGGAACCATATGGCAGGCAAAGCTGAAACATTCCCTACGCGGCCCATGACAGAAACAGTCTGGCACCCCCTGGGCTCAAGCAGTCATCTTGGAGTTCGACACTTGCTGTTTGAATTTCACCTATAAAGCCCACAAGAGTTCTACAATGTCCCAATTCCAGTTTGGACATTTGCAAAATGGGAGGGTTTTGTGATTGTTGTGAGTATTAAATAAGATAATGCTTTCAAGCTCCAGGCACACATAGGTGCTTATTAAACGAGAGTCACCTCTTTCCCTTGTCTTGACTTTCCTTGAAAACTTCCCTCCGAGGGCAGACACTACGTTTATTCTTCCTGCATCCAGGAGGCAGTCACAGAGCCTGCCCTGAGCTAGACCCTGAGAGATGAAATGAAAAGGGCAACCTTGTCCCTGGGGACATCTTGGTTCCCCCAGCAGGTGACAACGCCATAGACAAGTGCTGTGATAGAGTTGCATTCCAGTGTTTTGGGAACACAGAGGGAAGGCTGTTAATTCAGCCTGGGGCAGTGGGCAAGGTTTCAGAGAAAGAAGGGGTTGCCTAGTGGTTAGCATTGCCAATGGGTACCCTCCGGAGGTGTGAGGAGAGCCCGGGGAGCTCAGGAGGTGATCAGCAGTGGCTGGCACTTACTAAGTGCTCACCAGCTACCAGGTGCAGTTCTAGGGTTGGGTGAGCTCTGACGCATCTCATCTCACTGCACCCCAATGAGGCAGGTGTTGTTGCTAACCATGCCATGCAGATGAGGGGACTCAGGCACAGAGGGATAGTTATGTACCCAAGGCAGGGCCGGGGTTCAGGCCACAGGCACTGTGCTCCCAACCCCAGGGTTCTGACTGCTGGACCACAGAGCCACATCATGGGGACTTGCCCTTGACCACCAGGCTTTGGGGCTTGGACTTGAGTCTGGGGGCAGTGGGGAGCCAGGGAGGGGTTTAAGGAGACAGCACTGTGATCAGGGAGTGTTTTGAAAAACAGAGTCTCTAGGAGCACAGAGAGCCTTATAGCAGGGACACTGTCATTTCCCCAAAGGTCAGCCACCCTCAGGACACCTGTGTGGTTAGACCTTCAGTGGGATTGGTTGAAAATAGAGATGATTCCAACCCACACAGTGACTGTCATCCTATTTGTGGGGAAATGGGGGCAGCTTGTCAGTTATTCGCATACCCTGTAGACCCTGTTGTGTAATGGAGCCTGGCACTCGCCCAGCTGGGTGACCTTGGGCAAGTCACTTCACCTCTCTGTGTCTTAGTCTTCATCTGTCAGACTGGGATAATAATGGTGCCACCCTATGGGGTGGTCAGGAGAGTTCATGAGATCATGCACGTAAAGTTCTTAGAGCAAGTGCCCAGCAACTTGGAGAGTGTTCAAAATGATAAGTGTTAGGTAGTAGTAGTAGTGTTAATGTTGTCGTTGCTGTTGCTCTTAATGCACCCCAGTCTTGAGGGCCATTCCTAGGAAGTGGCTGCACAGTTGGCAGCGTCCAGTGCCAGCATGCTTTGGTCTCCAAAGCTAAGTCTCTTGGCATATTGCTCATAAGGTGAAACAGAGCATCTGGGTTCTCTTTGTGTCCCACGAAAGGGCTGAGGGTTGGTTGCATCTACCCTCCACACACACACACACACACACACACACACACACACACACACGCACACGCCCCCAGGCAGGCTGCTGGTTTTCTGGCCTCAAAGGCCAGGGGCAGCCTGGGCTGGAGACCCTCATGGCTGGTGATTCTCCCCTCCCACAGGAGCGGGTGGCCCTGCTGGAGCGGGTGGTCCGGGAGCACGACCAGTACCAGGCAAGCGTGGACGAGTTCCAGCTGTGGCTGAAGGCCGTGGTGGAGAAAGTGAACGGCTGCCTGGGGCGGAACTGCAAGCTGCCCACCCCGAACCGCCTCTCTGCGCTGCAGGTAACCACGGCCGCGCATAGACCGGAGGGATCTGAGGTTCTGCTGAGGGGGTGCTCACATGCTGGGTTCTATGCCGTAGTTTATTTAATAGGACACTGCTGGGTGCCTGGGAGATACAGACACCCACAGCACACAGACCCCTATAAGAAGCGTGGAATCTGTTACAAAATGCTTGGGGCCTGGGCTCCTATATGGAAATCTTGGAGCCAGCAGGGCATTTGGAGACCCAGGACGGCAGCCTAGGCCAGGGGGTCTCCAATGGGGTGCGTTTGGCAATGTCTAGAAACATTTTTGATGGCCACAACTGGGTGCTACCACTGGCCTCTAGTAGGAGGAGACCGGGGGTGCTGCTAAACACCCTGCAGTGCTCAGCACAGCCCCCCACAACGAGGAATCATCCAGCCCCAAAGTCAGTAGTGCCAAAGGGAAGAAGCCTGGTGTGGCATCGGCCTGCAGGGCAGAGCGGGGTCCACTCTGGCCTTTCTCACTTGGCCTGACGAGCCTGAGTCCCTCCGTAAAGTGAGTGGATAGATTATCGTCAGTAATTCAAGGACCACTTTATAATTTTTTACACAATGCAGCACCTGTACTATTCCTTTATTTGTATTTAAATTGGCTAGCTTTTTAAAAAAACTGGTGATCACTTATTGAGAAAGAAAACGTATATCACTGTCATGGATGGAAAAGCCAGCACCATTCATCCATTTGCAATTAGTAGGTAATTAATAGATAATTGTATTTATTTATAGACATAAATGCAATGAAACCAAATGGAGCCGATAGGTCCTGTCTGACTCCACAGCGTTGCCGGCTGAAGGCTCTGAGCCTGAGGCTGCTTCTCTCTTTGTTAAAAAGGAAGATTAACAAATGTCAGGAAGTGTTACAGAAAGAGAAGCACCCACCAGGGACTTTCTCCTTGACTTAGTCCAGTGACGTGAGAAAGACCTGGGGAAGGAACAGGTTCCGTGTTGCAAGTCCCCCTTCCTAGGTGTCCCTTCCAGACCTCCCTTGGCAGGGTCCCTCTGGCTCTAACCTGGGGTCTAGGAACAAGCGTTCTGCGCGGCATTCCCAGGTCTGCCGAAAATGCAGCGAATGTTTCTCCCCTTCCCCGGCCTTCTCTGTTCAGGACATCGCCAAAGAGTTCCCCAGGGGGGCGGCGTCTCTGGGGCGGCTGGAGGAGCAGTCCGTGGGGGTCATTCAGAACACCTCCCCTCTGGGCGCGGAGAAGATCACCAGGGAACTGGAGGAGATGAGGACAGTTCTGGAGAAGCTGCGCGTCCTCGGGGAGGAGGAGGAGGAGCGGCTGCGGCGCCTGCTGGAGTCCAGGGGCGCCTGTGAGCGGCAGATCCAGCGGCTGGAGGCCGAGCTGGGCGAGTTCAAGGAGGGCCTGCGGAGGCTGGCCCAGGAGGCCCCGGAGCCCACGGCGAAGGCAGGCACCGAGGACGAGCTGGTGGCCCGCTGGAGGCTCTATTCGGTGAGCAGTGATGGGCCAAGCTACGGAGCAGGCCAGGTGCTGTCTGCACCCCGGGTGCTGCCACTCGGAGTCCTCTGTGTGGTGGGAGATGCCAGACTCACTCTGGCTGTCCCAGGGTTTCTAAGTTCCCTGAGGGGTCGTAGACAAGGTGGGTGTTTATCCCCATTTTCTGGGTGAGGGAACTGAGGCCTGGAGAGATATTTTTCCCCCCAACATCCCCAGGGCCACACGGTGAGTTGGTGAGTAAATATAGACCAGAGGAGAACTGGGCAGTCACGTTTGGGCCTCGAAGCCACTCCCTTGCCCAGTGGTGGGATGAGGAAGGGGTGGGGAATGTTATGTCTGAAGGGGAAGCTCTTAGTGTGAGATGATGAGGACCAAACACGATGGGGGCTCTGGGGGCCAAGCAGCGGGCAGTGGAGGGCAGGGCGGGCTCCAGACCCGGACACGAAGTCCAGTGGGAGGACACCTGCCCTTCCCTGCCCCGGGGGAGGGAACAGGCCAAAGTCGCACAGCTAGGAAGAGGTAGAGGTGGGTTTCCAGGCCAGCTCTGTGTGGTGCCAAAGCCAATGCACTTGCCACTACCCGCCCTGCCGCCCTCGGAGCAGGAGCCCAGCAAGCGGCCAGCGGGACTGCCGGTCAGGGTCAGGGTCAAACTCCGAACTTCCCAGGACAGCAGGCAAAGGCTGCTTCATACGGTGAAGGGAAGCAATTTGGGAATTGTCACTGCAAATATCTTCCATCTTGCCAAGAATGATAACGGGGTTCACAGGGCGCCTTCAGAGGCATGCAAAGGCCTGGCTCTGACATCAGGCCTACTGTCAGGGACTTTGCAACCACCAGAAAACTCTTAGCCTGAGTGTCCTTGTGAATAACATGGGGACGTGGTGGAGACTCACCTCCCAGGATTGTTGCGAGGCTTAAGTGAATGGGACACCCAGAGCCCTGAGCATTAGGGGTCACTGCTCCCTGGACAGTCATTTGTATTATTAGCCGCTGACAATGCTGGGAGTTCGGTGGCAATAAAGAGCACAAGTGTGGCTCAGTGAGAGCAAAGGCGCCAGGTCACCCAGGGTGGGAGGCAGGAGAGCAAGGGCTGGGCTCGAGGGCGGGGCCCCCACTCCCTGCCCTCGGGGACACTTTTCTCCCAGCCTGGCCCACCCCCACTGGCCATGCTCCCCCTCTGCACACACGCCCCTCCCACTGAGGACCCTCACCCTGCCCCTGGGTGTTGCATGTGCTGCAGGCGACGCGGGCGGCGCTGGCCTCCGAGGAGCCCCGGGTGGACTGGCTGCAGGCCCAGCTGAAGGAGGTCATCGGCTTCCCCTGCGACCTGCAGCTGCTCTCCGACAGCATCGTTGCTGCCATCCAGGAGTATCAGAGGTGTGCGGGAAGGCAGAGGGCGGGCGGGACTCAGGGGCGTGCTGGAACCCGGGCAGGACCAGTCTCCATAACTTACCTTCCGGGCTGTGGTTCCCTGGCCGTGAAGCTGGGCTGTCAGTCAGTTTGATGACAGTCTTGTTGCAGGGCACTTTTATCCGGAGGGCACAGACCTTTGACATCCCATCTCAACGTGAGGTGCAGGCATCAGAATCTGCCGCCGCTGGTGGGTCCTTATGCCGAGAGGCTACCCCATCCCTAGCTCAGCTGTGCAGCTGTTTCTTCCAGACTGGCAAATGCTTTCAGGCTCAAAGTAGCCTTGGATGTTAGACTCACATTTCTGTTATTTATTTATTTTAAACTTTGATCAAGCATTTTTGTTTGTTTATTTGTTTTTGTTCTCCATGAGAGGGCCAGTCTGAATTAACTAGTCTTCCATAACTGGAAGTCTTCATCTGTTATCTAACACTTTCAGTGACTACGAGAGGAGCTATGTGGTGCCCATTTTACAGGTGAGAAAACTGAGGCTCACTGACATTAAGCCAGTTAAGGTCACACAGCTGATCTGTCTGACTCCTAACTCCCAGCTCCTTACACCTGCTTCAGATCAGAGGACTGTCATGTGTCTGATTTATGTAAGGACTTACAGGTCCCAGGGAGCCCCAGTGTCTGTCCTTAGGAAGACACTTTTCATATGGATATTAACCACAGTCTCTTTCATCTATATCCTGACTCCGTGGCTGCACACGCCCCCAGCAGCCTGCAGGATAGGAGAGAGCCCACCTGGGAGCAGCACACGCTGGGCCCCTGGGTCCGACGGAGGCCTTGATCCTGGCCTGAGCCTGCTCTCTCTCCTCTCTCGGTTCCCCCCTCCACGGTCCTCGCAGCCTGAAGAGCAAGAGCACCAGGCTGCGCAACGCCGCAGAGACAGAGCTGTGGCAGCGTTTCCAGCGGCCTCTGCAGGGTCTGCAGGTGTGGAAGGCCCTGGCCCAGCGGCTCCTGGAAGTCACCACCAGCCTGCCCGACCTGCCTTCCCTCCACACCTTCCTGCCCCAGATCGAGGTAACCGGGCTCCCGCTGGGAGGGCTGACCGGTGTGGCTGGGGTGCCCGCCGGCCGGGCACAGCACTTCAGTTGCTCTCCCAGGGAAAGCTATGTTCCTGGCTCCTCCACGTATCTGGGGGAGCTGATCGCACAGGGTCTGGTGAGTCCTAAGAGCACAGGGGGTGTCGGTGCTTGTCTGTTATCAGTGACCACGGTCGTCCTCGGTTCCTGGGTAGAAGGTGAAGCCTGCCGCCTGGTGTGACCCACACAGCCCCTCCTCCACCTGCAAGCATCTCCCCTTCCCTAGGGACCCCCTATGGGCAGTCCTCTGGGAAGCACCCCAGTTCTGGAGAGAGCAGCATGTTGGGCCGTTACCTTTACTATGGCTACAAGTGACCAGAAACCTGACAGCAGTGGCTTCAAGCACAGAGACGTTCAGGCAGCCTGGGGCTGACTTGACCACTCAGCAGTGTCACCAGGCCCAGGCCCTGTGCAGCTCCAAGCCAGGTCTCCCTTCATGGCCCAGGATGGCTGCCACTACTCCACACACACAGCACCCCATGAACAACATACAGCATGCAAGGGCTCTCTCCATGGCCACTTCCGCCTTTCAGCAGGGAGGCAACCCCCCGAGAGCCCTGACACACGCCCCTTACATCTCACTGGTCAGTTGAGGTCATGTGACCACCCTGGACCAAGCGCCAGCCGAGGATGATGGGATTGCACCATGGGCTTGGACCAATTACATTCATAGCCCTGGCACGGGGCGCCTGGCTGCCCAAACAAAGTCCTGGCTGTTTGGTGTGGGAAAAAGGAACGGTTGTGCGATGACCAGCCGACGGCGGCTGCCACGGGCCTGCACATACTGCCTGTGGGTCCATAAAAGGCCTTTGTGTCTAGAGGTTCTTAGACACAGAGTGGAAAGAGACACAGAAGTGTGTCAAGTGTAAGCCCCATTCTACGTTAATTTTCATTCTGATTATAAAAGGATTGGAGCATGTAGGGACGTGTGAAGAAGAAAACAAAAAGCTCCCATAGTCCTCGGAGCCAGGAACCACTGCTGACGTGCTGGGGCACTTTCCCCGCCACTTTCTTGTCCAGCGTGGTATTACTGGGGAGAACCAGCGACCCGCTTGGCGCCTGTGCCTCCTGCGCACGCTATTCCACCAGAGACCGGTGCCTGCGTTTCCGTGCATCTACCCTGCGATTTTCCATTTGGGGCTCCTGTTGGAAGAAGAATTTGTTTTCCTTCTCCACGGTTGTCAGGCTGCAGGGCGTAGCCCTTCTTCCCAAGGGTCGAGTGGCCTCTTCCCCTCCATGCTCCAAAGCATGATGATCCATGTTTTTGAGGTACTCCTCAGGGCTCCCCAAAGTGAATTTCATGCGTGTGACAAACCTCAATTTTAGGTCAGAAAATCCCAAATCTACCTTTTACATCTGATGAAATCCATCTAGACATTTCCATGAGATGTGGTCACCAATAAAAGATTTAATGAATTAATTACAATTTCTGTGCATCGGGGATCATGTTATATAGTTGTGTATTCTTATATTTTCACTCCGCATATTTGAGCTTTTTCTCAGCATAGTTTAAAATCATTCAAATAAAAGTGATAATTTCAATGGCTACATAAGGTTCCAGTTTGGACTATGCCAGAATTTAATGTATCCACAATTAGAGATTTAGGTCGTTTCTCATTTTTCACTGTTGTAATTAATATATGCTGGATATCTGTGTATACACATTTTAATTTCCATTTCTACCATTATCCTCCTCATTTTGCGGATGAGGGATGGGAGCCAGGGAGCCTATTTTACAAAAGAGGAAACTGAGGCTCAGAAGTGCCCAAGGCCTCCCAGCCAGTGCATAATCCCAACTCACCATTGCAACTTCCCAGCCTAAATGCATGACCCCCACGGTATTGTGTCTGGGCTTGGTGAAAACGGGGTGGAGGTGACTCCCCTCCAGTGAGAGGCCTGGCCTCTGTGTGGCTGGCCGCAAGCCAGATGCCTGCACATGCAGGTCACGCCAGTACAGCTGCGGCAGCCGTGGTTGCACGGCCTCCTCCAAGACAGGGTTTGATTTCCCCAACCGGGAGTGTCCACCGCTGCCTTGAGCTCCCACAGCACTAGGTCAGACTTTGCTTAGGAAAATGACCGTTCTCTGTGTTGGATCAAAGTTACTTACCTGGGATCTTTGTTCGTCCTCTCCCAGCCCCACGCCCACCTAAACGTCTTAAGTCTGAGAGTGGGTTCTCAGTAACATCATCCGGTATAAAACAGAAGGACTCTTGCCAGTTGAAGACAAACCCTCTGGCTTCTAGAAGCCCAGACCCTTGGTTAGAGAAGCAAGAGATGCTTACCTAAGACAGCTGGAGAGCCCAGACTTGGCTCAGGCTGTAAGAGTTGCAGGGTTTGGGGCAAGCAGGGTGAGCGTAGGCTGGGAATGTGGTCAGGACAGGCTTCCTGGAGGAGGCGGGGCCTGGGCAGTGCAGAGTTCGGGCTGTGTGGGAGACAGCTGTCATTATATGAGGTTTCTGAGTCCTCTTAGGTCCCTTCTTTGCCGGGCAAACTCCCACACATCACCACCGTCAGCACTCTGTCGAGGAGTCGCCTCCTCTGGGAAGCCTTCCCAGATCCCCTCTCATTGTGCTCCCACAGGCCCACAGCCCCCTTCAGAATGTCGAAAACACTGCTGGGGGTCCTACTGCTGTCGGTGATGGAGGGGGGCTCATTGATAGAGGATCAAGCTGGTTAGGTCTGGATCTATCTGCAATGTGGAGGGTCGATTCTGGGGGGCCGCCTGCGAGGCAGCAGGCAGTCGGGAGCTGCGTGGGGCAGGTGGGCGAGGCTGAGGGTATGTCACAGCCACGGCAGTGGCGGTGTAGATGAGTCAGGTTTCCAAGACGTGTAGGAGGCAGAGACTCAGGCTCGAGTATCGAGATGGATGTGGGGGATGAGAGAGGAACCAAAGTTGGCTTTGAAATTCAGGCTCTCCCCAACGCATTCCTGCCAGCTCGTATTTCTACCTGTGTTTGCTGCTTCTTCAGACACCAGCACGAAGGCGCAGCTTCCTGAGAAGTTGCGGCCAGAACAGGTGTGCTGCTGGCCCCATTCCGAGCTTTGTCCTGCCGGGTGGCTGTGCTCTGTGGTTACTGGAGGCCTTGTCTCCGCAGGCGGCCCTGGCGGAAAGCTCCCGCCTGAAGGAGCAGCTTACCATGCTGAAGCTGAAGACAGATCTGCTGGTCAGCATCTTCGGCCAGGAGAGAGCCACAGCTCTCCTGGAGCAGGTGGCAGGTTCCGTGAGGGACAGAGACCTGCTACATAACAGCCTTCTGCAGAGGAAAAGCAAACTGCAGGTGAGCATCACAGGCGTCTGCTCAGGACTCGAGCCTGCCCGCAGGCCTGGGGCCACCCCTCTGGGCAGGCGGGCACCCTGTGTTCTGATCTCAGCCCCACCCCTTGCCTCTGGCTCCTTGTGCGTAAACTGGGTCGGATGCCTGCGTGATCCCTTCACCTGGTTCTCTGGCCACCTGTCTGCCTCCCAAGCCTGCCCCAAGCCCCCTCTCTGCACTGCAGTCAAACTGCAGCAGGCCCAGTCTTCTGCCGAGAGCTGGGGGAGAGTCAAATAAGAAAATGCAGATAAGAGCGCTTGTAAATTTTCCACCGCCGCAGAGTTGGAAGCTAGCTTTCACAGTGACACATTGCTAAATGACTACACAAAGTCAAAGACGTGGCATGGCATGGCACGTGGTAGGCAGCTTATTGTGTTATGTAACAAATGTCTGCTGAGCATCCAACGATGGTGACGGTAATAGCTGTGACCTGTGGGGCACTACCTATGAGCCAGCTTTGGATGCTTGGTCTTATCTAATCCAAGTAAGAACACTGTGAGGGAGGTGCTTTTGCTTTCCCTGTTTTACACATGAGGAAACTAAGGCAGGATGGTCAAGTGAGAGGCTCATGGTCTACGGGTGGCCCAGCCAGGACTCAGCCCATGAGCTCAGCTCCCGGGTGCTGTTGCCACCATCAGCAGGGCCTGGTATGGTTCTAGGAAGCCAAGATCTTTGCCCTCAAATGCTCGCAGCCTGGTGGTGAAGACAAATAAATAGGCAATTACCAGGAGGCACCAAAGTACTGTTCTAGAGCAAGGGTTTGAGAACTGTTTCATAAAGGGCCAGAGGGTGAAAGTTTTGGTGTTTGCAGGGCAGGCGGTCTCTGCTGCAGCTACTCACCTCTGCCACTGTGGCGTGAAAGCAGCTGTACATGAATGGGCCTGGCTGTGTCCCAGTAAACCTTTATTCACAAAAACAGGCCCCTGGTGGGATTTGGTGGGTGGGCGGGGGGATGTAGCTTGCCAGTCCCCATTCTAGAGGGATGTGGTCTAAGCGTTGAGAGGACACTATGGTGGCCCTAAGGAAAGGCAGCCAACCCCATCAGTTTCTGCTAAGGCTTCCTGGCATGGGTGGTGCCTGAGCGAGTATGAGCTGGCTGGGACCAAGAGCAGCCTGGCTGCAAGGGTCCGGTCTTACCGCAAGATGCCCGTGAGGAAAGCTTTTTAACGTGCGTGCTGCCCGGTCTGTGTCTTGCAGAGCTTGCTCGCTCAGCACAAAGACTTTGGAGCTGCTTTTGAGCCCCTGCAGAGAAAGCTCTTGGACCTCCAAGTCAGGGTCCATGCTGAGAATGGGCTGCAGCGGGACCTTCCTGGAAAACAGGCCCAGCTCTTGAGGTTGCAGGTAAGGGGTCTATGGGGCCCGAGTCCCCCCCACCCAGGTGCTCAGCTGCGCCTACAAGCAGCCCCCTTCCTTTAGCAGTAACCAGCAAAGCAGCAGCTGGCTTCAGCCAGAGATTTAGACCCTTCCTTGAGATCTGACCTTTTGTCTCAACAGAACCTTTGTTCATGTATCTGATGGCTCCTGGCCTCCAATTACTGATTCTTGAGCCTGGCAAAACAAAAAGCTTTTTGTTTACTCCTCAGTTTCAGAGCCTAACACTGGTATTAGTTTTTAAAACTGCTTTGCTATAAAGTATTCCTAAAGAGTCCAGAGACTTTCAGTTAAACAGACCAATTTGGGGATTAAGAATAATTTTAAAAACACATGTGGACTGTCAGGCTGATCCCTGGCAATTGTTGGCTGGATAAGGGGCTTGCAGGTTTTTAAAAAATGCATGCGATGCACATTTATCTTTTTAAAACTCAGGCATGGCTCACACATAAATTGAGTGTCCTTGGGACGACATGAAAGGTGGTGAATTTGGGGCAACTGAAATAGAGATGTGCTTCCTTGTAACAAGAGGTAACCATCAAGTACAAGTCCAGGTGTGACTAGTTTGTCCCTGAGAGGCCCTCGGGTACGCAGCAGGGTTTATTTTCATGGTGTCCCAGGATATTTTTGATTTTTAAAATCTCTCCAGCCCTGAGAGTGGGCCTGTCAGACCAGCCGTACGCATGGTGCGGCTGCAGGTGGGGGGAGCCCTGCCTCCTGGGGCAGTCTCCCCAACCCCAGGCTCTCCCACCCAGAGCCCCACCCCGATCAGCCCACCCATTCCTTTCTCCTCTGCAGGGGCTGCAGGAAGAGGGACTGGACCTGGGGGCGCAGATGGAGGCTCTGAAGCCTCTCGCCCAAGGGAATCCCAACCACCAGCACAGAATGGACCAGCTCTCCTCCGACTACCAGGCCCTGCAGAGGGCTCTGGAGGTGAGGGGCCGCAGAAGGGCTCGTGCTGCGGCAGAGACCAGGCCCCCGGGATCCTACACGCCTAGGGACTTCCTCTTTCCTTCCTTCATTCCACCCAACCTTTTTTTTTTTTTTTTCGTTTCTCCCTTTTTTCCTTCCCTTCCTCCTTCATGCAACAGACTATTATTGAGCTCCTCCTGTATGCCAAGCAGTGTTCTAGGCCCGAGGGTGGAGGTAACGTGAGTAAGATAGCCAAGGCCCCTGCCCTGCTGGGGGTTATGTTCTAGGTGGGGAGATGGACAATTAATCAGCAAACATGATTCCATATTGTGATAAGGGCTGTGAGGCAAAAAAAAATAGAGCAGGCCGCTGTGATCCTCACCGCGGTCAGGAGGCCCCGGCACTCTGCAGCGTGTTTGAGTCGCGGAGGCCGCGGAGCTTCGTCTGCAGTGCCCTCTAGTGGCTGCCCGAGGTCTTCCTGGCATTGGCACAGGACTGAGTCTCTCCCAGCGGTGGGAATGGAACTCCGGGCACCTTCAGAATTGGCGGGAGGATAAGCCGGAATGCAGACGCAGGCTCGGCTCTGACACCGATTCAGGTGGAGTCCCGGTTCTGCCTTTGCAACAAGCCCCGAGGAGAGCAGAGCTGATCTCTGGCAGTCACACCGGAGAAAACCCAGTTCCAGGCAGTGTCTCCATCCCAATCCCGCGTGCCCTATTTTAATAACAAATATTCCCAACAGCCTCTTTACGATTTTGAAATTCATAGATATTGTAAGTTACCCACACAGGAAATAGAAAAGAGAAATAAAAGAAAAGCAATTATGATAAAATAGTGTCCTTCAGTACGTAGGCACTCCCAGATGGCCACGCTCAAGACGCAGGAGGAGGTCAGAACACGCCCCTCCAGTCCAAGACCAGCCTCCCATTGGTTTACATAATGGTTGCATTCCTGGGGAAGTCAAGCATTTTTGTTAAAATTGCAAAAACCTCTTTGTGTTTGTGTGTTAGCTAGAGTGAGAGTCTAAGCTCAGGTTGTGATGAACAGGTTTTTTGTTTTTGTTTCTGTTTTTAACCACCGCGGATGTTGGTAGGACATTAGAACATCCTGTGGGGATGTTCCATGAACATTTACTTTCCATGAAAATGAAACAGGCTCAAGAGGCATTTTAAACCAGAGTTGATCTTCCAGGGGTGAATTCCTTGTGCCGTGTAGAAGGCAGGACCAGCCTCTTGCATTGCTGTGGGGTGGGGACTCCTGGAGGTCTGGGCAGGTCTGGGGGTCCTTCAGGGTGGGGGCGGTGCCCAGGGTCTCTTCTCTGGCCAGCACTCAGGGTGCCCTGGGCCCTCCGGGCTGTGCTGCAGGACCTCGTGGACAGGCGTCAGCAGGGCGTGCGGGAGCACTGCACCTTCAGCCACCAGCTGCTGGAGCTGCGGCAGTGGATCGCGGCGGTCACGCAGAAGCTGGAGTCACACCGGGAGGACACCGGCCCCTGGGATGTCGAGTCCCGAGAGGTGGAGGTGGAGGTAAGGTGGCGATTTCCTCACCTGCATCCCCCAAAAGCAGCCTCAACAGGCCAGCACTTCCATGCTGGGGGGCAGGAGGTGGCGGCACGCAGAGACCTTCCCCAGCCCGAGACCTCACTGCATGTCTGTGTGTCCTGTAGAAGCTGGTGGCGGGATTCCCAGAGAAGGAGGCCCAGCTGCCCCTCATCGAAGCGCGCGGCCGGCTGGTGATGGAGCAGTCTTCCCCGGACGGGGCCGCCGTGGTGCAGGAGGAGCTCAGGGAGCTGGCGGAGTCGTGGCGGGCCCTGCGGCTGCTGGAGGAAAGGCTGCTGAGGTGAGAGCGCCTCCGCTCTGAGCCTGTCCGGGCAACGCCCCTCCCCGCCCGGAGCGCCCAAGGGTGCTCATGGAGCAGACGGCAGGGGCTCTGCTGTGTGCCCGGCGTGGCGCCAGGTGCCGGGGGCATCCATGCTTTGGCCAATTGGTGATTCTCTCAGGGGCAAGAAAGGCCACGAAATGTCTCTGGGTTGGGAGTTCACCTCCAGCCTATTCCGGCTTCAGCCTCAGTTTCCCCATCTGTATCAATGGGCATCCGCACCTTCAGGACAGGGTAATGTGGGTTTAAAGTCAGAAACTAGACTTGACTATGCCTTGGGAACACTGACAGACCTGAAGCAGGGCACTGGCTCGCCACCCCTGATCCCCCAATTCTATTCTCCCGTGGCCTGGTGGGTCCCCGTCACATCACCGCACTGATGGGGCTGAGTTTGTCTTCTCAGCCTCATCAGAAACTGGCAGCTGCAGAGGATGGAAGTGGATTCGGGGAAGAAAATGGTTTTCACCAACAACATCCCAAAGTCTGGGTTTCTCATCAACCCTACAGATCCTATTCCCAGGCATCGTCGCCGGGTGAGTCTCCCCGGTGGGCCTGCAGGAGAAGGGGCAGGTCCCAGGTCAAGGGGCAGGGGGGGTCCCCAGCACAGCCCCTCCCTGCCCAAGGCCACATGCTCAGCTCTGAGGACTGGCACATCCTGCCTCGCTCAAGCCTGCCCCTGCTGTGGCCTGGGGAACACTTGCCCACTGCACAGAGGGCCTCAGAGATCCCAGACTCTGCAGAGCCAGGCCACTGGGAGGGGGATGTGGATGTCCCTTGGCCAGACAGGTACTCGCCTCTCTGAACCACTAGCAGCAGCCACTGCAGGGAGGAGGGCGCCAGGGCTGACACCTTCCTGCTGGCCCCAGGTTGGAAACTGAAATCGTACAAGATGGGTGTGTTTTTGTGCCATGGCTGTATTTTGTAGAAAGAACTAACAACATTGTATCATCCATCACTTCCCCCTACTGCCTTTGAAAAAATGGAACCAGGTTGAAAAGACAGTTATTCCTTGTCCTTCAAAAACAATGTGTCAAATTATTCATTCTCCCATTCATTCTTTGAATCACTCATCCCAAACACATGTATTGAGTGTTTGTTCATTCCAAGGCCTGTGCTCAGAGCTGGGATACAGCTGTGAATGACACTTCCTGCCCTCAAAGAACTTAGACTCCAGCCCGGAGCTTTGCAGACTGTGATGTGCACCTGGCCTTATGTTAAAATGCACGTTGTGAATCCGTAGGTCTGGGGGGGCCCAGACCGATTCTGCATTTCTCACAAGCTCCCAGGACACACCCATGCTGCCGGGCCCAGGAGCAAGGGAGGGGGACCCACAGGCAGTTAAATAGGAGTTTACACAAAGCCTGGTGCAGAGGGGCCAGACGTTAGGGGAGCCTGCAGGGAGTGGTGGTGACCTGAAATGTCAGCTGAATCCTCGAGGCAGAGTGGGAGCGCAGGAGAGACGGGGAAGGTGGCATGTCCTGGCAGAGGGGACAGTGTGTGCACAGACCCAGAGGGCAAGCAAGCTCCAGCTTGAGGGGCTGGGACATGTCATCTGCTTGCTCAGAGAACAGGGAAGGCAGGAGCACTGTGGGAGAAAGCAAAGCCTGAGGCTCTGGGGCCACACTGGGGTGATGTGGGAAGCCACCAAAGTGTGTTAGCAAGGACTTAGCTGAACAGACTTGCACGTTAGACAGATCACTCTGGCCATGGAGCCCAGAGGGGAACACGTGTGGTAGAAGGGTGACCACTGTATTTTCTACCAGGGGACCAGGGAGCAGAAAGTGAGCCATGCTCTTGGCTGCTAAACGTGGCCACTTTGAGTAGAGATTCACCCCTCCTCCCCCAGCCTGTCCCATCACCTTTTGGGCATCCTGTCCTCGTCCCTGTCCCTCTACCTCAGGTGGAATCCCCAGGATATATGGCCAGTGGGTTTTTTCACCTCTGATGCTTTGGCCACGTGCCTTGCCGCAGGCAAACCTGCTCCAGGAGGACGAAGCCAGCCATGAAGACTTCGCCCGGCTCCTGAGGAACTTTGAGCAGTGGTTGCAGGTGGAAAATTCCAAGCTGGTCAGAATCATCTCAATGAGAACTGCCACAGCCAGGGACTTGAGGACCAGAGAAATGAAGCTGCAGGTTTGTTCCCAAGGAAAGGTCTCTTGCCCACAGGGTTTGTACCTGCAGATACATCTGCCACCAAGAGTTCTTCAAAAAAAAGGAACACAGACATAGTTCATGATCTGTTCTCCCTTGTTTGTAAATAATGGTTTTTAAACTTTTTAGGTTCAAAGATTTTAAAAGAACTTTTCCTGGCATTTATCCATCCCTTCAGCCCACTTCTGTATTTCCCAACATGGAAACTATCACCACTAACGGCTTGACTCCTGTATCAGTTAGCTATTGCTGTGTAACAAACCACCCCAGTAGTTTGTGGTTTAAAACAGCAACTGTTTGTTTAATTCATGATTCTGAAGCTTGGCAGTTTAGGCTGAGCTTGGCTGGGCGCTGCTTCTGGGTTTGGCTGGCCTCCCTCATCTGTCTGCCGTCAGTGGCAGGTCAGTGGGGCAGCTCTGCTTCTGGGCCAGCAGGCTGTTGGAGATGAGAATGACATGGACCACACAACTCTTGCCACCCTGTGGGACAGCCTGGACTTCGCACAGCAGAGGCAGGGTCTAAGCAGCTGGGAGCAGGCAAGGCCTTTTGAGGCCTAGGCTAGGAAAGGGCATAGCATTAATTCCCCTGCATTCCACGGGACAAAACCAGCCCAGATTCAAGGGGAGGGAAAATAGGCTCCACCCCTTGATGGCGGAGGGTGCTGGAAAGTCATTTTGCAAAGAACATACATGTGGTCAGGGGAAGGGGGACGGGGAAGTCATGGCCATTTCTGCAATCAAGCTACCATTTCTCTTCTTTCTTCTTCACTGCCATGTCTAATTAGTCACCGAATCCTCCTTGATTCCACCTCCTGGACATTTTTTGTTTCAGTCCCTTTCACTACCATTGTCTTACTTTAGGCACTTACTGTTTTTGCCTTTGTGGCAATATCCTCCCAGCTGGTCTCCCTTCTTCCCTTTGGGCCCAACTTCCAGGTTATGGCTGATTCTGCAGCCAGACTGACCCTCCAGAGTCACAGAGATGACCTTGTCTCCCCTCTAATGAAAACCGTTCAGTGTAGACTTTAAACCCCCAACTTTATCACACAAAGCTTTCTCAGCTAGGCCCTGGCCTACCTCTCTTTTTCCTTATTTTTCTGCTTTTTTACTACAATAGGTTAGAGTTTGGATTTCTTTTTATTTATCCTGTTTGGGATTCATTTGAACTCCTGAATCTGTGGTCTAGAGTCTTTCTGGAAAATTCACCAATATTATCTCTTAAAATATTGCCTCCCCTTCTTATGTGATGTCATTTAAACATGTTATTCTTTCTCACTGTGTGCATTATGTCTCTTACCCTCTCTTGTGTACTCTTCATCCTTTTGTCTTTTCGTGTTGCATTCTGGATGGTTTTTTCTGACCCATCTTCCAGTTTACTAATTCTCTCTTTAAGTGTGTCTCATTTGCTGTTACACATGTCTATTGAGTTCTTAACTTTTGTTATTGTATTTGTCAGTTCGAGACCTTCTATCTGGTTCTTTTAATAATCTGCTCTATCATTTTTCCTAGCTTCCAGATCATTGCTGAAATTAAGCTTGTCTTTTAATTCTTTGAACGTAGTAAACATAGCTGTTTTATGGAGTGTGTCTAATAATTCAAGTATCTCAAGGCATTTTAGAAATGTTTTTATTGTGTATTATTTCTGCCTGATCTCATTCTTGGTTTTTTGTATGTAGCTGCTTTGTTTATGTTCTGGACATTGTGTTTGACAAAATATGTGTAAGAGTAATTTGAGATGTAGGATAATCTCTTCCTCCAGAGAAGATTTTGTTTGCTGCTGCCCAACAAGTGCAAGCTTTATCATTCTGGGACCACTGAGTCCAAGTTCAAGGCTTGAGGTTCCCTGGACCACTGAGATGACTTGGAGCCAGGCTGCAAGTCCCCATTATGCCCAGGGTCCCTTTATTCCGAGGGTAAAGGCTTTAGACTTCTCAGCTAAAGGGTGAATGGTTTTTGAGAATCTTCACCTCTGCAGGGCCAAGACTTTGACCTTCATCTCCTTACCCCTGTGAGGCTGCCAAAAGCACAGGTCTGTTTTACAGCTATTTCTTCCAAATTTGCAAATACTGTAAGGGAAAAAGCAGGCCTAAACACAGTGCTGACTTCTAGACCTTTCCCGAGTTTTTGGTCCAATGTGCTTCACTCTTTCATTAACCCCTTAATGCCTTTAAAATGCTTTAACATTTTGTCCTCAGTGAGAGGTTTGGTCCCAATCACTACCTGGCCCTTCCTGCCTCCCCCTCCTCTCTCATGCTTGGCTCCCCCCGTCATTTCCCACACTGCCACCACCCAACTCCAGCCACATCAGAGAAGACTTTCGTTTCCCCACGTTAAACCCCTTTGCTCTTGTACAGCACGCATCCTAGTGGCTCTGAGAAGCTAAGCCAATTGCCCCATATTGCACAGCTAGTGGGATGGGGCAGAGCCAGGATCCAAAGCCAGGATTTACATCTAGCCTCCTGGACTTAGAGCCCTGTTCCTACACTCACATCATGCAACCTTTCAGGAGTCCTGAGAATAAAAGGTGCCATCCTACAGGTACACTGTACTGTATTTTGAAAGAAAGATCTGCCCATTCCAACACCACTCTGCCAGGCTCAAAAATGCTGTTGGAAAGAGGTGTTCAACAATGATTGCTTTTCTAATGATGCTGACTCTTATGTCAAGCCCTCTGGAGAACTTGATGCTAGAATGTCAGTGTTGGAAGCAACCAATGAAGGTCAGCAATCCAGCTGCCCCTTCCGTGCAGGAGGCCGTTCTGTAACATTCCAGGGAGCAGTTGCTGGGCCTTGGCTTGAATTCGCACAGACGGAAGTCTCACTTTGCCAGTTCTTGCTGCCTCCTCCCCATGTGCCTCCCTGTCAAAGTTGACTGGCCCGTCCTTACCAGCCAAGCGGGGCTGTCTGGGACATTTGGAAGCTACACCATGACACTGTCATTTCCCCCCAGGAGCTGGAGGCTCGGGTACCAGAAGGTCAGCATCTCTTTGAGAACCTCCTTCATCTCGGGCCAGCAAGGGGGACCTCGGATCAGCTGGAAGATCTGCGCTACCGGTGGATGCTGTACAAGTCCAAGCTGAAGGACTCCAGCTCTCTGCTGGTAGGTGCCAAGGATGCACCAGTCTCGGGCCTCAGGGAAGGGACCACAGCTGGGCCCAGACTCACCTGGGGAGACAGAGCTCAGCCCACATCCACTCTGCTCTGCACACCCACCAACCAGGCACAGATGATAACTCAGAGAGAGGAGAGAAAGACTCCCAGGTCCTAGAGAGTTGACTTGCATGATGTCCTTTGACCATTCAACCACCTCGTGGGGCTGGAGTCCCAGTAACCACAGCAGTAACCTCATAGTTAATGTGTACGGAGCACGTGCTGCCTACCAAGCCGAGAGATTTATGTGCATTATCCCATTCGATCTTTATAGCTACCCCCTGCTAGAGTAATGGTATCTCCACTCCAGTCTCCGGAGGGGAAGCTGAGATTCCAAGAAGCTGAGAAATTTGCCCAGGGCTACATGCTAGTCGGTGGCAGAGCCAGCATTAAAACACACCCTTGTGTTGTAGGTGTGATGTGGGGAGCCCTGGGGTCCAGCCCCGCTTAACAACCTTTGCTTTGTGATTCAGCAGAGCAAGCACTTTCCCCTTTTGGGCCCTCGTGTCTTTTTGCACAAGATAATAATAATAATAATAATAATAGCTAAACTAATAACAACAATTATCTTTATTAAATGGCATGTCCTCATAACATCCCTATAAAAGAGGTACTGTTATTAATCCCTGTGAACTGATAAGGAAGCTGAGCACAGAGGTTAAGTGTCCTAAGTCCCTAATGAGATGGCCCTGAAGGCCCCAGGCTCCAAGCTCCAGCGCTCCGGGGCTTTCCTGGCCCGATGCAGCCGTGATGGCCACTAGGTGTCAGCCCAGGCCAAGCCAGGTCGGCCGTGGCCCCAGCCGCCATGGCCAAGGCCTGCCCAGACAGGGTCCCAGCTGGGCCTGAAGTGCGTTAAAAAGCTCATTAAATTGAATCACCTGCTGGCTCAGGCTGTCCAGATGACCAGAAGTTTTAAAGAAACACTCCCCTGACAAAATGAATATTCCATTACAGGCTCTGTTGGGATTTAAGTTTCACTCACTTAACTTATTTTTTCCCCCTTTCCTCCCCTTCCCTACAATAACAGACACAGAGTTCTCCAGGGGAGCCGACTGGATTCCAAAAGGTACGTGTCTGCCATCTGCTCCACACAGCCCAGGGCAGGGCGCCTGGAGGGCTGTGGGCCGGTGACGCCAGGGCAGGGCTCTCTGGAAGGTTCCAGGAGGTCTGAAGAACGTTTATGGGGCATCAGCTCTGGGCTGCACTATGTGGGGCCCAGGGTCCTTGCTCCCGGGAAGCCCCAGGTTCAGGGGGAGGTTGGCAGGGTGCCCAAAGTCCTCCGCTGTGCCAAGCACACGGTGGGGAAGGGACGTGGAATTCATCATCCCAAAGCAGGACACTCTGGGAAGGGAACAAGGAAGCTGCTGATAATGATGCCGTGACAACAGGCATAAACCGGGACTGTCCCAGGCAAACTGGGGTGTGTGGCCACCCTGGTGATGAAAGGGTATACGGGGCTTGGTAGGGGACAGAGGAGGGAGGGGTGTGGTGCCTTGTGTTTGCCAGGCAGCTGCTGCCAGGTAGCCCACAGAGCCTCTCTCAGGTGTTTGCAGCCTAAGCACCCACAACAGCAGCAGAGATAATAATGAGGATGATAATAATAGTAGTGATTGTTGTTACTCTGGATACTACATATCAGCCATCCACCGTGTGTGCCAGGAACTGGGCGTCTCATTTAATGCTCCCGTTGACATCTCAACCACAAGCATGAGGGCACAGAAAGGCTAGGGTAGAAATGACTCTTTCAGAGAAGGCAGCGGCTCCTGTGTGGCTCTGGCCTCTGGCTGCAAATCCCACGTTTTAACCTTCCACACTGTGCCTTGGAGAAGGCTTCCCTGGGGCCTGGCGGGTCTTCATGTTTCTGGAAAAGCAAAATGTAAATTGACGCTCCCCGTGCCACCGCTTCCAAGGGAACACTCTTGTTTTCCTGTGTAGCACTGGCCCCCAGTGGTACAAGCTTCTAGCATGCTCTGCCCCGGGGAGCTCGAGTTCCTTGAGGTCTCTCAGTCCATGGGATCTGTGTTTCCCAGGTGCTTTGCACACCAGGTTTTCTTCCTGGTCTCCAGCTGTGTCGTGTCTGGCATCTGCAGGGGAGTGGGTGACCCATGGACTGGGCAAGGCAGTCGCAAGATCAAGGCTGTGCTCTGGGCCCAGTGTCAGCCCAGCTTTGTGGCCTTGGGCAAGTCCTTTTGTGTCTTAGGGCTCACTTTCCCCATCTATAAAACAGGACTATTGATGCTGGCTTTATTTACTCCGTGACCTAATTTTGAAGAGCATGTGAATTGTTGTATGTGAAAGTAGAAGTGCTTCTGATGGCTTAAGTCCTGGCCGCCGCCACCCCTACCCCAGTTTAGAATAAATAACAAACAGCCTCCTCCTGGAATAGGGAAGGTCACCAGGAAAGGCAGGTGGTCCACACAGCCTGGCCTGGTGGCTCCTGGTAGAAGATGGGGGACCCAGTACCAGGCATGCAGATGGCCTCTAGCTCCTGCACTCTAAGCCCCTCACTGGTTGAGAGCACCCATCTATGCAGCCCCAGGCCACAGTCCATTTTGGAGTTGAGCCTGGGTCTGCTGGTGCCTGTCCATGGTGCCTAGCATATAGTCAGTGCTCACTAAATGTTTCTGAGTAGTGACACTTGGCTGGCTGACACCAGCCCTCCTACTGTGTGTTCTCAGCCTTCGTGTGCATTTGCTGTCCCTCCCTGCCTCCCTCCCTCCCTCCCTCCCTCCATCCTTACCTCCTTCCTTCTTTCCCTCCTTCCTTCCTCCAGTATTTACCAAGTACTGACCTTGGCCAAGCTCTGTTTTAGGCTCTGGGACACATCAGTGAACAAAAGAATAATGGCCTGCGTAGACTCTGCATCCTGGTTGGGTGGAGAGAGGGGAATATGGAGAGAGCTTGAGCGTCCCGCTGACGTTGCCCAGGCACAGTGGGAGTCTCTGGGTCAGGGAGCTCCGAGGGCTGGTCCTATAGCCCCGAGGCTTATCTTATCTGTAGCTAGCAGATGTTGAGTGCCGTTTGGTAGGGTATACAAAGCAGAAAGGCTCTAAATCTGCGGTCCCCAACCCCTGGGCCATGGAAGCCTACCGGTCACTGGCCTGTTAGGAACCAGGCCGCACTGCAGGAGAGCGGCGGGTGAGTGAGCAAAGCTTCATCTGTATTCATAGCTGCTCCCCATCACTCGCATCACCCCTGAGCTCCTCCTGCCCCGTCAACACCGTCCGTGGAAAAATTGCCTTCCGTGAAACCGATCCCTGGTGCCAAAAAGGTTGGGGACCACCACCCTAAATGGCTAAAAAATCTGCTTACTTGAGCTGTGTTTAAAATAATTGGATATGTAGAAATTTGACTTTCAGCTGGCTTTTGAGCCAACAGGTCTGAGCCCGCTGTGAAGTGAGCACCATAGGGGCCGACACGCAGAGACCATCTTTGTTCATAGCACAGCTTGTTAAAACATACATTGCTCCCCGCCCCCCGAGTTTCTGACTGACTAGGGCTAGGGTGACCCAGGAATCTGCGTTGCTAACAAGATCCCAGGTGATACTGGTGGCCTGGGGACCACACATTGAGAACCACTGCTTGACACCCTGGATTTCAATCCAGACTTCACCATCAGTGTGTGCAACCTGTGGCAAGTCACTTAACCACTGTCTTCCGCTGAGTAAAATGATGGTCTGCTGAGCTAATGGTAGTAAAGTTTCTGTTGTAACAACTGGCACATAGTAGGTTCCCAAACGCCATGTAAATGAGGACCTGGGAGACCTCCGCAGTCTCCTGCTTCTCTTTCCGAGAGCAAAGGCAGCAATGGCGCTTCTGCTGGGGGAGATCCTCCCTTAGGTTTGGTCCTGGTGCTGGTCTTCGCTGCCTGGGGTACGTGTGAGCACACGGCTATGCGTACGTGTGCACGGATGCACATCCGCACACAGGCCTGATGGGCAGAAAATAGGTGCTGTCTTCCGAGGTTGTAATCTTGCCAACTTAAAAACATTCCATGTTTTCAGTCCAAAGGGAAGGAAAAAAAACCCTGCCCGAAGCTAATTATTTATGAGCAGTTGGTTCGCCACACTTTTTTCCTCTCTCTGTGCGCCAAGTCACTGAAAGCTCCAGCTACGTCAATGGCTTCAGCTTGCTTGTTTGTATAAACAGAATAATTAAGATTTATTAAATTTGCAGCCGCCCACGCACTTGCCGACTCTGTGCCACGGGTGTGTTTGCCTGCAGCACTCAGACGCCGGAAATGTGAGGGCTTTTCGAGTTGCCTTGGCCCACGGCAGTGGTGTCACCCTACCCGAGACAAGCTCTTAGCTGAGGAGCAGATCAGCAAGTGCTTCCGTCTCCTGGGTAAACTAAGGCAATGGCAGTTTGCAGGAACGGAGAGCAGACGCCTCCCACCGTTGCACGTTGTGGGCTCCTGGGATCCAGACGCAGATGTTGAGCGACCTGGGAGTGGCATTTTCTTTACTCGATCCTATTTCGTGGGTTTTAAGACTCATAATTTTTCACATTTTCACGTCTCTGGAATTTGGGTGTCTTATTACAATCTAGGTCTTCCAGTGAGGATTTGGGTTTACTTCCCTCCAGCACCCACCTGAGATTTCTCTAAATTAAAATCTCTGTTTGTGGGTGGTGTTTTCGTTGGTTTCCTGCAGACCACACTGATTGCACAAACTCAGACTGCTGCCTTGGGGAGCTCCAGCCTGGGGTTCAAATTCTCAGAAAGAGTTTTTATTTCCCGCCCTTTACCCAGTGCCCAGATAGGACCTTGAGTTTCCTTCTTCCCTGTTCTGTGAGTGAGTTTACTCCTCGTGTCCCCTCACACGACGGCGCCCCGGGCACCCCAATCAGGTGCTCTGTCTTAGTTGCTGGCTTTTCTTTTCTTAGTGGTTGGTAAAATAATGGTCTGCTTTACAATCAGCGTCTTAGATTGGATGAAATACTGTAATCCCAAATCTCAGAAAGCACTGGTGGGTTTTCGTGTTAGCTGATGACTCTCTCACAACTATGATTGTTTAAAACCCCCCACTTGTGCCAGGCACTGTGCTGGACACCCACATGCCTGCTCTATAACACTCAAAACTGCTCTCACCCTGTTTAGTGGTGCAAATACCCTGTGGCCCCTTCTCGGGCAAAGGCCACATAGCTTGACTTTGTACCCCTGCCGTTCTCTGTGCAAATCTGGGAGCAGGTCACGTCTGGTCACAGCCCAAGGCCTGGGCTTTGCCACGGCTGTGCCTTCTCTGACCTTTAAAACGGGAGAGCCAGGGACAGGCCTCCAACCATACACGGTGTCCTCACAGAGCCCTTGTCTCTCCGTCCATCCACAGAGCCCAGGAGCAACTGGTTGTTGCTGATTTGTGAAGGAGCTGGTGCTAAAATTCTGGACATGAGTTTCTGAAACTAATCCTTGACTGTCGAAATCCAGAAAAGTGTTGTCTATACTTGCTTTCCGTTTCTTCATCTCTCTGTCTCCAAGTCTCAGAAATCCCCCCAGTGAGGTACCAACTGCTACGTCCTCACCGAGCCCAGTGCCCATGCTGTGCCTTCACAGTACCCGGCCTGGGCGGCGGCGGGGCTCACGACTGTGTCCGCCTCTTCCAGCCGCCTCTGCCGGTGCCTTCCTCTCTGTTTGATGGTTTCCCACTTATCCAAACCTGTGTTGATAAAACTCAGTGGTGAAGAAATACTAACTACTATTGAATCCGGGTGCTGGGAAAGACTCCGGGCCTCAGAGGGGAGGTGGCATCATGTCCACACCTGGGGCCCCAGGCCAGAGGGGACCATCCTCAGCAGAGCCTTTCGTTGTCGTAGTTGCTGTTTCTTGTGGGAAGTGGCACGCAGGTCGGTGGGAGGAGCCTGGGCTTTGGGGTGACGCTGGGTAGTTGAGACTGTCCATGTGACTTTGGGCTGGTCACCTCCCCATAGCCTCAGCTCCTTCCTCTGTAAAATGGGCATGGAAAAGCCCACCTCACAGAGCTGTCGAAGGGGCTCAGGAAGCCCACGGGCGAGGGGAAGAGCAGAGCTCAGGGCCTTTGGGGGCTGTTCGGTGAGTTCATTAACAAGTAGGGCCCGGATGTGCCAGGTGAACGTCAGGACGGTGAGAGCAGCTCACAGAGGGCAGCAGGTGTCTCTGTGATCACCTCGCCGGTGAGGGGAAGGAGCCTTTTATTCAGTATTTCATCAGCAGATATCTACTGAGCACTGCAGGGGATACAGCAACGAACAAAACTGATGTGGACCCTGCCTCCGAGGAGTTAAGGGCAACACAGAGCTTCATCAGTGACCCAAAGGAAAGGCGTCGGGTGCCATGCGAATGTGTAGTGGGGGCTTGGTTTTTTGTCTAGAGGCCAAGGAAGGTCTCCCTGAGCAAGCGACTCAAGGTGAAGTAGAACGATCAGCAGGACGTAGCCAGGTGGGTTGGAGAAAAGAGGGAAATGAGCATTTCAGACAGAAGGGATAGCCTGTGCAAAGGCCCTGTGGCAAGAGGACGTGAGGGCCATTGAGGAGCAGAGAGATGGCATTTAAGAAGGGTGGTGCTTTCCTCTCTGATGGGACTGCAGGTGATGATGGTGCCTGATCCTGACTCCCTGGTGGAGGGGACTATGCGCTGCTCGTGGGAGCTCCCACCTGTCCCAGCACCCATCAGCGAGAGAAGGACAGGCGGTGACTGAGCACCTGCCACGCGTGCTAGCACAGCGCGCATCGCCTCGTTTGTCCTTGTAACTTTGGTAGGCAGGCGTCATTCCCCCTCTCCCCCAACAGATAAAGGAACTGAGGCTCGGAGAGTCTACGCGACCTGTCCTAGGTCACACAGCCAGGAAGTGGCAGAGCCAGGGTTAGGACCCAGGACTCCAGACCTTTAATTCCCCCCCATATCCCGTTTCATCAGTGGTAGAGGAGTAAGTCCCAGTTACTGTGATAAACTCACCTTGCCTGAGTTCCTCAGAACTCTGGAGTCTCAGGTTCATGGGAAACCTTGAAGGACTCTGGGTCGGAGCCTCCGCCGAGCATTTAGTCCTCTACACAGCTGCTGTTCCCTCCTCCCCGCCACGTGCTCATGGCCCTCTGCTTCCAGAGCCTCAGGGATGGGGAGCTATCACTTCCTGAGGAAGCTCCGTCTCTCTTTGGACAGTTCTGTCCCAGTAGAAGACAGGTGGTACCTTCTGTGGGGAAACTGAGGCACAGGTCAATTTATTTGTCAGCCTCTTAGAAGGTAGTTCATGTCTGTGTGTCTGTGTGTGTGTGTGGGGGGGGTGTTTTCATGTTTTCTAAGCATTTGAGAATCATATTAAAATGTGCCTTTTATTTTAAAGAGCATTTTAGAACGCAGGGCCCTCAAAGTGAAGATGTGAGCTCTGAGTGCACAGGCACTGGGCAGG
>RJWJ010019961.1:0-29628 GCA_004363605.1 Indri indri | reverse complement strand
TGAGGCTGAAGGGGCTGCAGCCAGGGCTCAGCCATTGTGCCGCCTCTTCTTGCTTGGAGACAGACTGGCTACCAAAGCAGCAGCCCGTCGACGAGTCCGTGAGTGGACGACGACGTGGACAGGACAATAAGGGAGGGCAAAGGCCACAGCAGATGCAAAAACGTAATTCTCTAGCCAACCAGGTCAGCCTTCCTCACCTGAAGTTTTAATTAAACAGTATTGAAGTGCCTACGCGTGCAGGGCGTCGTGCCATGGGACGCACAGAGATCAGCACTCTGCCTCCGCTCCCCGGTGTGGACAAATCTCAAGCCAGTGGCTGAGATTTGCTGGGGACGTCCCACGTGGGCACGCAGCCTTGTCTCACCCCGTCCACGCAGCCACACCACCAGCTCCAGGTAGGGGCACTTAGAGAGATGAAAAATTTGGGGCAAAGTCCCCTGGAGGCTGCTCAGAGGACCCCATAAGGCGTTAAGTGCTATTCCCGAGTGTAGCCTTGTCTTAGGTGATGGCGGGAAGGGGTCTGCAGCTCTGGACGCCGCCCAGGCTCCCCGGGAACTGCTGGGCAGACCTGGGGGAGCTGCTTCCCCTGGCTGAGCCCCTCCTGCTGTGAGCTGTGCCTCCAGTCCCACCGGCCTGCCGCAGGCCCTTGGAGCATCAAACGGGGTCAGCCGAGAGAAAGCCGGGCGCTGCGGAATGCGCTGCACACGGCGTGGCATAAATCATCATTTGAAGCAGAAAGGCGCATCGCTTCTGGGGTTAAGAGGGAAGGCAGAGTCTGGGAGAGCCGCACAAAGGAGAAAAGACCGTGCCAAAATCCAGCACGTGTTCACATTTATGCAAAAATATGCAGAGGTGCACATTTGTCTAAGGAAATCAAATCAAAATTTTAAATAAATTAATTAATCATCGTAAAGGTTTTATAGAGAGAAGAATTTAGGGGAAGTCCTGAGTCTAAGGTCCACATGTTGACATAAGCAAGTAAAAAAATAACTTAACAATATTCTGCCATTATTCAATCCTGCACCATATGGCCATAGGTCCCACTACAAATGAAATCTGAGAGTAATATGCAGTTTTTATGTACTAAGAGGTCACAATACCAAGCATGTTATTTCCTTGTATTTTATTGCATTATATTAAATCAAGAGTCAAAAGTTATGTGTCTGGATGTCCAGTTTTTTGAACTACCCTCTGACTTGTGCCATGTCAAGTGGGGGCGTCTTGGATCATTCCACTTAGCAGAGAGCCCAGGTGGCCTGCAGCAGTGGCCGAGGTTGGGACACACACGCAGCCCCTATGAGAGGCCCGCCTCCTTCCCAGGGGCACCAGCCAGGGCTCACTTGCTCTGGCATCTTCCTGGCAGGGCAGGTGGGCAGAGGAGAGGGCCACCCAGGGCTCTGTCATGGTGGGAACCAGGGCGTTCTCCCGCCTGGGCTTGGGCACGGGCCTGGCCCTCAGGTCATGATTCTTGAATAGACTTGTGAGTGACTGATAGTAACCCCTGCTGCATGGGTCAGCGGAGAGGCTGGTGTTCCACAGTCACCCTGCCTTCTGACATTAGATGTACGTGTTCATCATTGTCTCCGGGTGGCAGATGCAAGCAATGGCTCGCTGAGGGAAGGGACCTGCAGTCCTCAGCTTTCATGGTGGCCACAAGCGGCTCTGAGACTGGAGTGCTCCGAGGTGCACCCACCCACCGAGCCACCTGGTGTCTGGGGAGGCGTGACTGGGGCTTTCTCCAGCCCCAGCTGAGCGGCTCACAGAGGCTTGGCTCACTCGGCCATTAGCCTGGTTAAATCTGGCTCCGAATCAAAGAGCTTTAATTATTCCCCTAGGGGAAACCAGTGCTCCCCCACCCACACCTTGACCCGCAGAGAGCAGGAGAAAAATAAAATAAAATACAAGAAAACATTGCCAATCCATCAGCCTCCCAATGAAGACAGACGGCTGACACCGAGACGAGCTCTGTGCCGGGGAATTATTAAGCGTGGAACGGACTGGTTCAAGTTAATTGGTTCAGCTGTGACCTCTGGGAAAGGTTGGGAGCGCTGCCTGCACAGGGCGGGAAACCCAGCCAGGCAGACACTGTAATTGGTGGTGAGCCGGGCGCCAGCTGGGTGGTCCGTAAGCAGAGCTGTTTCCTGCCTGGCCCCTCGACCCTTTCCGTGCTGTCCGTCTGCAGCTGCCAATCTGGAGAGGGAGGCCCGGAAACCAGCCAAGGGAGTGGGAGCCTCAGGGGGCTGGCAGGAGCAGGGCCTTCGGCTGTGGCGACAGGAGGCCCCGTGGGCTGGTCCCTGTGCCTGCAGCTGGTCAGGCGAGTGCAGGGCAGAGGCCCACACCTGCTGGGGGCAGTTCTGGTTTGGGGAGCCACAGCCTCATGGGCCGCCCCCAGCCTGCAGCCTCAGTGAGCTCCTGAGCAGACAGGCACCAGGCACGTGGCTTCTGCTCCTGCGGGCGAGCCCTGGCTTCAGGGAGAGACACAGCTCCTTGCGGGTACATATCCACCTGGGCTCGGCCTCTGGGCCTGGGCTGCCCTACCACAGGGAAGTGGGTACAAAAGTGGCTCCTTTATTTCCCTAAACCTGGTCTGGTCTCCCACACAAGCCCCCATGCCTATGTCCCTGGGAGTAGAGAGTGGGCAGTGGTGCCAATCTGGTCATTTAAACTGCCCCCAGGGCACTGGTTTGAGAGATGGGCGCTCCCTTGTGCTCTGGGAATTGGCTGGAGGACAAAGGGGGTTCTCGTGCCCACAGGTGACCCAGGTCTTGGCTATGGGACTGGTGCTCTGAGCAAGGGGCCGAGGGGCTCTGCTAGCGTCCACTCCTGCGTCTCCAACTGGCTCCCTGACCCTCTACCAGATGTGCATTGTGTCCCTCGGCTCATGAGTCCACAACCAAACTCGAGACTTCCACCCCCAGGCTGGCTGGCCCCAGCCCTCTCTGTACCACACTCCATCCTGGGCACAAGCAAGTGTCCTCACACCTGCCGGCTGGGCCCTGGGCCCTCCTCGTGGTGACTCGGGTGTCCCATCCAGCTCATCAGGGCTGGGGATCTCCCCAGGGGTTTCAGGCCAATGTCTTAGGGTGACGAGAAGGAGCATTTTCCTGCAGGGGGGCCCCTTGCACATCGCTTGCACGGCTACGCAAGGGTGAAGTGGCTGCCGGGGCCACAATTGCTTGGGATCCTGCCCAGGTGTCGCTCCGTCTCATCCCAGACTCACCTGCTGCCAGTTGCTCTGGCCCCTCCTCGCCTCTTGCTGGCTGCTAACACCTCCTGGGCCGAGCAGCTCCCGCGTGTCTTACGTGTCCCGTGCGGCTTCTGGGCGCGGCATTCCCCAGACACTCTTGTCAGGCCCACCAGCCCGGGTGCCCTGGGCTCAGCTCCTGCTCTCTGGGCTCCCTGCCGGGGTCCCCTGGTTCCCTGCATCCTGCTCCTGGGTCACCCTCAGCTTTCCTCCCACCATCCCTGGTTCCTGGGAGCTCACAGAAAACCGACAGCTTCAACCTCCCCCATGCGCCAGTTCTCTCGGCCGGTTCATGCTTTGGCGATTTCCAGCGTGTTCTTTCCGCCCCGTGCGTCTGCTCTAACCTGTCGGTGGGTTATTACACTTCATTCGTCTCCCCTGGAAACCTTTCTTGAACCAAAACATAGATTTCCCTCAGATATCTGCACACCCAGCCCCAGGGTCTTCTTGAACTTGCTACTGCAGATGAGAAACTGGAGGCCGATGTTATTTTTGTTCCTTTATAGTATAATTATTTTCTGACAGAATGCTAAAAGATGACATATTCATTCTTGAAATAAAATAAATAGAAAAATAGCTGCCAGGCCTGGGGCAGTCCCCCAACTTTGGGAAAGGATACATCTGTGACCTTGACGCTCTGTTTTTTTTTTTTTTTTTTTAATCCAGTAACATTTTCTTCAATTACATTTCTGATAATTGCTCCTGTTCCAAGTTATCTGCGTTCTTCCTTAGAAACGTTTCTACCCTTTCAAAGTTTGGAATTCTAGTCTCTGTTGTCCCCAGCAAAAACTCTGCATACGGAGGATTCAGATACGTGTCATTTTCCCGAGATTGTGTGTCAGCATCTCGGGGTCGTCACTGATTTGGTCTCCTGCCCAACCGTGTCTTTTCTCCCCCGTCCCCACGTAGATTTTCAAGCTGTGATTGCATTTTTGGTTTTCCTGCAACCTTTGCTTGTCTCCCCTCCCCTACTGGCATTGTCTTTTCATCTCATTCATTTCCTCCTTGTGGCTTTCTGCCCCTGACTTTCAGAGTGCTGTTGCATTCTGCATGCAACCAGGCACGCCAGCTCTCTGGTATTCTTCTGGTTGAAGTGGCAAACCTTTCCCCAAACTCCTTTCTTCTGCAATCGTCAAGAAGATGCTCTTTATTAACATAGCCATTGCAGAATACATCATGTACACAGAAAGTGCGTGAAACACACGCATTTAAACAAGCATGCTAAAGCCAGTATCACTACGCTCACTGTGGAGGTTAGAACACTGTCAGCTCCTGGGGGCTCCCTGCACTGCTCCCCTCCCCCATCCACCCTCCTCTTTCCCAGAGGTGACCGCTGCCCCAGTTTGGGTGGCCATTTGCCTTTGCCGTATGTGTGCAGTTTTACCTTCTACGCATGCATCCTTATACAACATGTCGCTCACTCCCGCCTGCCTCTGAAGTCTGTGCAGACGGAAGCAGCCTGCGTGTGTTCCTCTGAGATTTGCTTTCCTCACTCGGCATGTTTGCGAGGTTCGCCTGCAGATGAGCCCCGTGTGAGTTCACCACCCGTATGTATTCAATGTCAGTCTGAGGGACTGGGGGGCTTCGGGTTTGGGGCTATCACGAACAATGCTGCAATGCACAGTCTGGTGCATGTGTCCCACACCCTGAGGTTGGCGACGTAGAAGTCGAATTGCCGAGCCTTGAAGGTGGGCGTGTTCAGATTTCTTAGGAACGCCAGGTTAGTTTTCACAATGTCTGGTGGTTGAAGTGTTGGGAAATCCTCGTCACCCCTCATTGGCGACATCTTTGCTGGTGGTTGACTTTTGACTTTTGCCAGTCTGGTAGATGTGCAGTGGCACCTTAGTGTGGTTTAAATGTTCCTTTTTCTGATCATTAAGTCACACTGGGCATATTTTCAGGTTTGTAAGATATTTGAATTTTTTTTGTGAGCTGTCTCAAAGTCTTTCTCCCATTTTTTTTTTCTGTTGAGAGGAGTTCTTTATATGTTTCGAATCATTAGACATGATACAAATGTCTTCTAGTGTGTGGCTTCTTTTATTTTTAAAGATTTCTCTTGATAAATAAAAGTTCTTTAATTTTATGTAAACAAATTAATAAATCTTTTCCTTTGGGTTTGTACTTTTCACCTTATTAAAAAATCTTTCTCTCCCCAAAAGATTTGAAGATTTTCTGCTATGATATTTTTCAATAGCATCAAAGCTTTGCCTTCTCTAAATCTTAAATTCCTGTGGAATTATTTTTTGCATGTGGTGTGAGGTAGGGATTCAATGCCATTTGTTTTTTTTTTTTTTTTGCACTGACACCCAATTTTCCAGCATGATTTCTTGAAAAGCCCAGTTTGTGCCCTCTGATCTTCAATAACAACTCTGAATACAGAAATACCCACATATCCATGGATCTGTTTCTGGGCTCCATCCTGTTCTGTTGGCACTACTGTGTGTCCTTGAGCAATAATTGTTCTCTCCTAATCTAGGGATATAAAAATCTTGCTAACTGGAAGGACAAATTTGCTTATATTGTTAATTTTTGAGAATGTTGGTGATTTGGGGCCCTTTGTATTTTCATAGGTATTTTAGAATTAGTTTCCCAGGTTTTGCACCAAAAATTATGAGGATTTGTATTATTACATTGAATTTATAGATCAGTTTTGGAGAATTCACATTTTCCACACTGAATCTTTTAATCCATGAAAATGGGATGTTATTTATGTATTTATATTGTCTTTAACAATTCTCAATGAAATGACAGAATTTTCTCCAGTTTATATAGTTTTCAACAAAATTGTAGAAATGTCTCCATATTTTCTCCAAAAAGCTCTTAGACATCTTTTGTTTTCTTGCTGGTATGTAGAAATACAAATAATTCTGATATTTTGATTTGTATCCACCAATCATGTTAAGAAATCATATTAATTCCAATAATTTATCTGTAGATACTTTTGCACTTTCCACGCACACAACATGGTGTGCTTTCCTTTCCTTTCTGCCTGTATTCCCTTGAGTTCCCTTTCTCGTCTGCCACAAGGCTTCCGCCTACAGTGCAATGTTGAGCAGAAGTGATAGCGTGTATTATTTCCCTTCTTTCTCTTAATCTCAAAAGGAATACTTTCTACATGTTAACAATTGAATGTATTTACTGTAGGCTTTCTTTTCCTTCCTCTACTTTTTTTCTAGTTTGCTATGGATTTTAATCATGAATTAATGTTGAATTTTCATTGAGGTCTGTGATCTATTTTGAGTCACTGTTTACATATGGTGTGTGGTATGGATCTAAGTTCATTTTATGCCTATTAATATCCAACATCCTTACTGCACCATTTGCTGAAAAGACTATCCTTTCTCCAAAATTGATTTTGCATCTTTGTCAAAAGCCCGTTGTCCGTATATGTGTAGTTAGATTAGTTTTCTACCACCTTGTAACAAATTAGCACAAACCAGGTGGCTTAAAACACTTGGTAGCTTGCAGTCCTGCAGGTCTGAAGGTCAGGTGGGCTCAACTGGGTTCTCTGCTCAGGGTCTCACTAGGGAGGAATCCAGGTGGGAGCCAGGTTGAGCTCTTGCTGGGGGATGTGGGAAAGAGTCTGCTTCTAAGTTTGTTCAGATTTTTGGTAGAAATAAGTTCCTTGCAGCTGTAGGGCTGAGGCTTCCATTTCTTCGCTGGTGTTCAGCCAGTGGCCACTCCCGGCTTCTAGTGGCTGCCACAAAACTCGCAAGGTGCCCGTTCCACCTGCCAGCAACCACGTGCAGACTCTGTCTCCTACCTTGAGTCTCTAAACTCCTCTGCTGCTTTTAAGTGGTAGGTCAGTCCCACCCAGATCATCCAGGTTAACCTCCCTCTTTTAAGGTCAACTGATTAGTGACCTTAACTGCATCCTAATTACCCTTTTGCCTTGTAACTCAACCTATTCACAGCTATCCATTGTATTCACAGTCCTGGGGATGAGCATGGGAAATCTTGGAGGGAGGGGAGGTACTTAGAATTCTTCCTGCCACACTTGGGTCACTTTCTGGACTCCCTACTCTGGTGCACGGATGTTTTCATCTATCTCGACGGCAATCCCACACTGCGTAAGTGTTGAAAGCAGGTAGTTCTTATTTTCTAATTTTGTTCTTGTTTTTCAAAAACGTATTGGCTATTCTAGGTTCTTTTATTTTTCATAGGAATTTTAGAATGAGCCTCTCAATATCTACAAAAATAAGTCCCCTGGGATATTGAATGAGATTTATAAAGATTTTAGTGACCCTATGCCTCTGGGATGTGCCTACACTTTTACTTCTCAGCTTCTTTTTCCCTCTTTAGGCAAGACCTGAAGCCTAGAGAGGGCTGGTAATTTCTCTTCTCCCAAGTCTGACAGGGCTGTGGTAAAGTGTTTTCCCTCGCTGGGGAGGCTTTTGTTGTGAAAAACGCTCTTGGTTTATTTTAATTTTCCCCTGAGCATATTTCAAAATTGCTATCTTTTCCCTCCCCTTGGCCAAACGGGGGAGGAACTGGGGTCTCCCAGAGGTAAAACCCACAAAGTGCGGGGGCTTTCCTTTAGACTGGACACCAGGGTTTCTCAGCTCTCAGCTTAGTCCACACTCTGCCCCAGTAACTTGTTGTGGTTACCACAGTCACTGGCTGCAGTGATTTCTCCGTCAAGTAGGCTGACATGGATTCTCTGGATTTGCTGGGCTCTCCCGTTTCAAGGGTGGTGGTTTGAGTGCAAGAATGACAACTTCCAAGCTTGCTCATGTCAGAGAAGACATTGGAAGTTTTTGAACAGTATTTTACTTTTGAAAGATATTTTCACTAGGCATAAAATTTTATTTTGACTTTTTTTCTTTCCATACTTTAAAAATATTGCTCCGTCTTCCTTGCATTGTTTCAAAAAGTCTGCCATCACACTTAGCTTTGTTCTTCTGTGTGTGATGTGTCCTTTTCTCTCGCTACTTGTAAGATTTTTCTCTTTGTCACTGGTGTTGACCAACCTGATTACAGTGTGCAGTGGTACTATTTTCTTCATGCATCTTATTGTTGAAGTTTATTAAGCTTCCTGGATCTATGGATTTTACAGTTTTCATCCAAGGTATAAAATTTCTAACCATTATTTTTTCAAAAATTTCCTATCTCCACTTCTTTCTCCTCTCCTTCAGAGATTCCAATGACACGTATATTAGTTCACCTGACATTGTCACACAGCTCTCTGATGCTCTACTAAATTTTTTAATCTTTAAAAAAATTCGGTGTCTATTTTTGTATAATTTCTTTTGTTTCATCTTCCACATCACTGAACTTTGTTTCGGCAATGTCTTTTCTCGTCTTCATTTCATACCATGTATTTTTCATCTCAAATGTTATGTTTTTCATCTCTAGAAGTGTGATTTGAATCTTTTTCATATCTTCCGTGTCTCTGGTTGACATGATCAATTCTTCCTTCAGCTTTTGGAACACAGTAGGTACATTTATAATAGTTGTTTTAATGTCTGTACCTACTAGTTATAATACCTGTGTAAGTTCTAGGGTAACCAACCAATTGGCTTTCTCCTCCTTATTGGTCATTCTTCTCTGCTTCTTTGCATGCTTCATAGTTTTTAGTCAAATCCACTACATTGTGATTTTTACCTTGTTGGGTGATAGACATGCTTGTATTCCTATAGATTTTTGAGGGTGATTCTGGACTCAGGTTGCATGGAAACAATCTCGTAGTTTCCTTTTAAGATTTTTTTAGGCAGAAGCAGAGCAGCATTAAATCCAGGACTAATTATTCCCCACTTCCGAGATAAGACCAGACTGAGCACTGTACCCAGTGCTTCACGAATTGTGAGGTCTGGCTGGTGGGAACAGGCACCGCTCCCACCCCTGCGTGTGCGTTTGTTGTTCATCTTTCCTGGCGCTTCTTTCCCCAGTCTTGAATGATGTCCTCACGTGCTTGCACTGACCCTGGGCTCTTTCTCTGTGCTCTGAACTCCAGCTCCCTCAGTCCCCTGACCTCTCATCTCCAGTCCCCAACTCAGTCTTCTGTGTCCCACCTGGGTTCCTCTTCCTTGGGCCGTGGCCTGAAACCGAGCAGTGATCTGGAGAAGTCAGAGGGCTCACTTTTTTCCTATCTCCCAGAGATTACTGTCCTTCCTCTGGTGTCCAGAATCGTGGAAACCACTATCTCACATGCGTTGTCCACTTTTTAAGTTGGTTTTTCCAATGAGTCCGTTCCTGTTGCCCTGTCGTGGCTGGAAGTGGGAGTCTCTCGTTGTCTTCTCGCGCTACTCAGCTTCTGCAGCTCTGTCCTCTTTCACCACTTTATTCTTTGTGCCTTATCTCATCTAATGATCAGTCTCACCAAGGATTTGTCACTTTTATTAATATTTTCAAAAGACCATCTTTTGACCTTGTCAACTCTATTATCTGTGCCTTTCCTATTTCATTAGTTTATCTTATCTTTATTATTAATTTCATCATTCTATTATTCTAGGTTGGGTTTATTTTGCAAGTTATTTTTTCTAACTTCTAATGATGGATGCTTAAGTCATTACTTTTCAGCCTCTCTTTTATCCGCATGTGGGCATTTAAGGCCATCGTTTTTCTCCTAAGTATTTCTTTAGTTGTGTCCCACAAGCTTGCCCTTGCAGTATTTCCACTTTCATCCAATTCTAAATGTGTTCCTATTCTCATTATACTTTTGTTTGATTTGACTCAGGATGAGGATGGGTTCCTCCAGGGAGGGGTTGAATTTGCTTCTGTCAGGATCCTGGAGACCTTACCGGTCCTATAAATTAAGTTAAGACTTTGAGGTTTTGAGACCACCCAGCTAGTATGAATTCAGGCTCTAAACCCACTTAAGGGCTGGCTTGCGTTCAAATTCTTTCCTTCTTGTGCCGAGGTCTGAGTCAGTGGGTTTTCCTTTAATGTGCCAGGGAGAGGGCCCGGGTTCGTGTCTGCTTCACAGTGGTGTTGAGTGCACAGCCCTGTGACGCAATGGTTTGATGGGACCAATATCCTACCAGGCCCCCTTCACTGGACCGACCTGGGCATCGTTCGTTGTCCCCAGGGATCTTGAGAACTGGGGCATGAGGCCACCCTGTTGGAAAATTCCATCGAGAGAGCTGGGTTTACATTTCCATTTGTTCTGTGTGCTGAGAATTCCTCTGAGCTTACCTTATCATAGATGCTTTTAAGATGACTTTTAATTTGTGTGTGTGTGTGTGTGATGTTTAAACTAGTTATACCACATTTGCCATTTTACTGGAAGTAAGATTACTGTAGTTATTCTACATGAACATTATGTTGTCATTTTATGTCTTACTGTCTCAGCCTCAAACAAGTAATCCATATCTTTTCTGCTATATCTGTAATCTCTTGCCTTCCTTGATAGGTTTGATATCTGCATTGAACAAGCTCATATCTCTCCCCCTTTAAAAGAAAGGCTTGTTTTCAGCTCCTCATCAGCCTCCTCTCTCCCCCCTCCACAGTCAAGCTGCTTGCAAAGCACTGTCCTCTTTCGCATTGTGTCTTCTCACAACTTACTCCTGAGTTTCTCGTCTTGCTTCTTCCTGTACAACCCACTGTAACTCCTCGGGCCAGACCCCAGGCCACTGCTCGCTGACGCAGGAGATGTCCTCGGTCCCTGTCTCTGCTGCTTGGAAGCCCCGGCTCTCCTGAGCCCTCTCTTCTGGGAGATGCCCGGGCTTTCTCCCGTCTCCTGTTTTCCTCCTACCTCCTGGTTGTTCCTTCTCACACGTCTCCTCCCTTCGTTCTCGGGGAGCAGAAAAGGAGGCTCTTACCTGGAGGGGAGGGGTCTGGGCTGTGGGGATCCAGGCTCCTTGGAACCTTTAACCTTCTGGTGTTTAATGGGGCCAGTAGAGACCATCGGGATGTCCTTGGGGATACTGGTTAATGTGGCAACAGGCTTTGGGTTTGGCATGGAAGAGACTCTGAGAATGTCAAGGACAGAGCCAAGAGTCTGCTCGGATGACAAGTGCCACCATTTGTGACAAGGTTGTCCCGGTGCACACCAATGTTTCAGAGTTCTGACCCAGTACAAAGAGAGGGCCAGGCCACTGCCCCCCGACTCCAGTATTAGTGCTTCCGGGGTACAGCCCACGGCTGGCCCAGCTGAAGAGCTGAGAGAGCCCCGAACAGGGCGGGGAGCAGGGGCTGAGAGCAATGTGGCTTGGCCCCCTCCAGGTCAGTGTGCGACTCTGGAATGCTGGGAGGGCCCCGATCAGCCAGGAGGACAGAGGGGTCCAGGGTGTCTGTGGGAAGAGCCCACTGAGCACGTTGGCTGGTGGGCAGCAGGGTTCCTCAGCGAGGAGGGAAGCTGGACCCTCTGTTTCAGTGGATGTGCTGACCTCAGGGAAATGCCACCCACCTCGTCTCCCTTCTTTCCCCTTCTCAGCCCACCTGGGTCTCCTGCCCCAGAGCACGCTCCGCACCTGCGCTCCTCCTCCCCCGACCCCACACCCACAGAGCACCTCGGGGCCAGGGCAGGAGTGGGGAGGGCACAAAGCATCAGTGGCTTCCCGCTCCCCGAGGAGGAGAGACGTTGAGAACGACAGTCGGCATGACAGAAGGAACAGCTACCAAGGGCCCACCCACGGGGCAGAGAGCTGCTGGCACAGAAGGGCAGGATGACCACCTGTCTCGCATGTAGAGTCCTGCCCCCGGGGTACTGCCGGGAACTGCGGGCCACACACAGGTCCCTTGCTGTCGCGGGAGAGACCAGGACACTCCTTGCCCAAGGCCCACCTCTGGGTCTCCTGTCTCCGGAGCTGCTGCCACCACCAGCTCTTGGCCCTGAGCCCCTGTCCTGCACCCCCGGTTCTCCTTGGTTGTGCTCGTCACAGAGGGTCAGCTGCTGAGCACGTCTCTCTGGGCACAGAGTACGGCGTATGCCTGTTTGTCCTCTTAGCAGCTCCCATTCCATGCCACGGAGTTGTCTTCTCTCCAAACTCTTCCACTTTCAGAATCCCTAATTCCAGAATTGCAGAATCGGAATCTCCCCCTCTGTCCAATATCTGCCACCCCCACCCGGCCTGCCTTCATCCCGAGGGACCACTTTCTCCTGGCCCTCGGCTCCCTCCCGTGCCCCAGCCCTCCTCAGCTGCCCCCACCCTTCCAGGCTGTCCTCAGGGAGGTGCTGGCCTGGGAAGTGGCCACCAGTTGCCTGGGTCAAGAGGGGAGGTGGCCAGCAGGAGAGGGCCGAGGGACGGCAGCCTGGGTCCGAGCCTCCCGATGGTGCCCTATTGAGCACATCCCACCCAAAGCCGGGGCCAGAGCGCCCTTCGGTATAATCCATCAGGTGCCCTCCCCCAGCAGAGAGCAGTGGGAGACAGGCGCGTGCAGGTCCAGAGGGTGGAAGGGACACCTGTCCTCTCCTCTGACCCTCCGTTCCTCCTGTGGTTAAATTCTCAAGTGCGGCTCCCCTTGCCAGCTCCACCCTCTGGCTCCATCCATTTGTCCATTCCCAGCCCTGCCTGTGCTGCGCCTGTGTCACCTGGGGCCACCCTGCGGACAAGGCCTCAGGACACTCAGGCCACGGCTTCCTGTGGCTCAGGGTGTTCCAGGCCTCTCGCCCTGGGCACTCCTGTTCCTGGGCCCCCCCTCCCACTGTTCGAGCACCTTCTCTGCCCCTCTGCACCAGCGTACGCTCCTGGGCCCCCCTTCCAGCATTGGCATCTGCCACGGCCTGGTGGGGAGCCTCGCTGCCCCTTCCCCACACCCTCTCCTTGGGAAACCTCCTCCACACCTGCTGCTCTGAAGATCGTATTTATGCTGATGACTCTCAAATTTATATTTCCTGAGCTCTGCTGCCAACCAGGGTCCCACCAGGAAGCAGATGGCAGGCTCACACGGGGCCCCACTGCAGGGACTGTTTACAAGTGTGTGGGCTTCGCAAGGGAAACCAACAAAACGAGCACCTGCAGGGAGCCACTGTCACCCCTGGGACGGGGACTCCAGGGAATGGAAGCGCTGCCAGGACATGCAAGAGCCAGACGGTCTTTGGGAGAGGGGTGTGATCCCCCCATGACAAGCAAGGAGGGGAGGGGAGCCCACACCCCCATCTCATTCCTCTCCCACTCCCCAGCTCCCCTTGGCTGAGTATATCCGGAAGCTGCGTACGGGGGTGCAGCTGACACTGTTCCTGGAGCCTGCTCCCCTGGGCCACCGTGGGTGGAGCAGGGCAGGGATGAGATCTGACGGGCGGGTAGAGCAGAGAATCTGTCACTTAGGAGCCACTCAGGCTGGGCTGTGGAACTGAACTGCCCAACTCAACTTTAGATTTCACCTTCCATTAACTGTGTGACCTTGGGTTAAGTTAGTGAACCTCTCTGTGCCTCAGTTTACTAGTAAACTATAGGATTTATGAGTCTAGGGTTACTGTGAGAAGGAAATAAGGTAATACATTGAAAATCACTTTAAAAAGTGTCTAGTACACGTAGGATTTAATAAACACGAGTTGTGGTGACTCGACCGCTCCATCGGAGAATGCTGGCGCCTCTCGCACTTGGCCTGTTTAAAACCCACTGAAATTATTTTCCGCCAATCCTGGGCAACCTTCAGTGTTTGTCACCCACCCTGCTGCACTGAAGGCTTGCCTCGATACTGCCCCTTCTCCTCCTGCACGGCCAGTTGCGCACTAATTCACAGCGACGCTACTGTCTGAAAATGTCTTTTTCTTTGTCCATAGTTCTCCAGCTCATGGCTGGCATCTCAGTCACGGAGCACCAACTCTGATGGTCTTTCCCAGGAGGGTGGAACCTCCCCGCCAAGCCCTCCCTCAGGACCTGTTGGGTCACATGCCCAAGCCTGGACCAAGCCTGGGCCCAGGGAACGCGACGCTCTGACTGGGTGAGACCTGACTTTCTGCGCTAGTTGGTGGGTCGGCCCCGAGCTGGAGGTGGGCTGGGTGCTAGGTGGGCAGCCAGCAACACCACGTCAGCTCGACTTAGGGCAACCCTAGATTTAGCTGTCCAACCTGGGGTTTGGGGAGAAAAAGGGGAAAATTGGTAAACATACCAGGAAAGCAGGCTTGCGCTGAGACCTCCCCAGAGACAGGAGGCTGTGCGGTCACCCCGACAGTCGCAGAACAACTCCCGGTGCGCTGCACGGAGCGTGTCTTTATAGCTACCCATCCCCCTCTGCTGGCCAGAGGTAACTCATTGTGCTTTATTCATTTTATCATTTAATGCACTCACTGGTAACACAGTAACAGGAGAACAGTTTACAATGGCAAGCGCTGCCCTCTCCCTGCCTTCCAGCCCTTCCCGCCCGGAGTCCAGCCCTCCCAGCGGCACCTTCTCGTGGTCGCCTTTATATTTCAAATAAAATTCCTATCCATTATTTACATTTTTTGCTTTCAATTTTCTGCATCACCAATTGCCTTCCTACAGTAATGGATGAGAATTTAGTTCACTTTATCACCTCATTTGCCAGCAAAGTTATTACTCTTTAATCCCTGTAACTTCACCTAATATGCTTATGCTTCAAGTCTTTGCCACCAAATACAGAGGGTGTCTCCTGACTCCCCACTTTATAAAATGAAGATGCTAAGCCCTGACCTCCCCACCTGCTGCTGCTGACTTCTGGTAGGACGGCAGGGTTCATATTTATATCCAGTTCTATAACTATACTTGTCCCCTACACGTTGACTCCAAGTTGATTCTCAAATTTGAAATCAATACGTAATGATTGCACTGTCGTGGCTATTTAAATTCTGTGCGGCCAACGCCGCGTGGGCTGCGCCAACTGCATGTCATTTCACGGAAAGCCTCGCTGTGTTACGGTGTCTTTGTCAACACCGTCACCTTTGTCAGGGCTTCATCACCTTTTCAAAATCTTTAAGCATTAAAGGATTCTTTTGAGCTCTCCTCCCCTGATCGTTGCCCAGAGACATGCCTGCCAGGCCCCCCGGCCTGCTCCTGTGCGGGCAGCCTACTCTGCGTGTCCACTGGCACCCGCCTTCCTGCCCTGGCCCACTTCCCCAGCTTCCCGTGACCCCCTCTGTCTGGGTTTACGCCTTAGTTTTGCTGGAAAACGTCGTCAAAACTACAAGACAGAGTGTAGGGAAGATACAGTTTCGGAGACTGAGGATAGCGACTGCTTGGCCCTTTACGGGGAAGGTCGCCTGCTATGAGCAGCACCCCACAGATCTTTCTGGAAGACCGATGTTCCCTGTCTCCGCCATCTGATAGGTAGGCTATTGAGAATTCACCCTGTGGCCAGCACAACTGAGGAACTGAATTCTAAATTGCATCCAACTTTCATTAGTTCTAACTTTGATTCAAGCCCCACAGCTGCTGGTGGCTCCTGCGTTGGACAGCTCCTTGCTGGCCGAGTGGGTGTCAGGCTGCAGAGAAGGCTAGTCACGGTGTGGCGGAGGCGGAGGCAGGCCTGGGCCATGGGGCCGAGGTGCTGGAGGACTCAGGAGCCGGGGAGGGAGACTGGCCTTGCCGCTCCCTCAGGACCCTGTGCCCTCCTCAGTATCGTGGGGAGAGCCCGGTCCTCCTCCTCTGACTGCTCGTGGAGACAAAGCGGGGACAGCTGAGGGGCCTCCTAGGGGGAAGCCCCTGCTGCCTCGGATCACGGAGGTGGCGCAGCGGGTGGAGAGCTTTTTATCTGAGAGTGGGAAGAAATTCTGTTGGCCGCCTATTATCACAGTGGCCTTGCACAAGCCACTTCCGTGACCTTCAATGTCCACCTCAACAAGATGGAAACGCCCCTTTCAGGGCTCTGGTTAGGGCTGGATGAAATGCTGGATCCGCAGGTGGTGGGTTTATAATAAACACAGGTGTCCTAGGCTGTATTCCCCAGTACTCGCTCGGCCTGGTGGGCTTTGTTTATATTGTTGCAAAAACAAAGTTTTAACAACAATACTTGAGAAATGGTGGGCAAAGGGAAATTTACCATAAATTCCTAACTACAGGACATCTGATGGTCTTTACTATGTAAATGCGCACTGCGAGTATGCAGTGAAAGAAATCCGTATTTCCCAGCTGGCTGCGACGGAAAGAGAACACTCGGCTTCTTCGTGTTGAACACGTGAAGGAACACCAGCACGCACTCATACCTACACACGCACACAACACACTCTCACACACACTCACATGCACACACATGCACGCGTGTGCACACAACCGAACAGCTGAGCACCCACCCCTCCCACGTGCTCTGCCCACCCTCACTCCATATCACCATAGGTTATGAACTGAATGTTTGTTTCCCCCTGAAATTCATACGTTGAAATCCTAACTCCCAGGGTGATGGTATTAGGAGGAACAGCCTTTGGGAGGTGAAGAGGTCATGGGGGTGGGGCCCTCATGAGTGGGATTAGTGCCCTTAGAAGAGGAGGTCAAACAGTTCCCTGTCCCTCCCGCCATGTGAAGACACGGCAAGAAGGTGCTGTCTGTGAATGAGGAAGCCCGCCCTCCCCAGACACTGGATCTGCCTTGATCCTGGACTTCCAGCCTCCAGAGCTGTGAGAAATGCATCTCTGTTGTTTGTAAGCCACCCACTCTATGGCACGTTGTTGTAGCAGCCCGGGATGGACCAAGACACCTTCTCTCCCCATGGTCCATGCCCAGTTGCTTCTCAAGGTCCCCCCAGTGGCCAACACTATCCTGTCCCACCCATCACTGTTGTTCCCTTTGTCCTTTTCTGTCTCTTGGGATGAGCACAAAGGTAAGTGACAAGAATTTTGCTTCTCACGTCCATGAAATGGTGAAAAATAAACAGGCGGCAAAACTGACAAGGCATCTGTCCCTGGTAGGATCATCTGTAATTAAAAATCACCCAATTTGAATTTTGCCCAATGCAGCTGCCTCCTTCCTGAAACTTTTACAAAGCTCCTGCGTGTTAATGAGGATGCCAGCTAATTACTTGCCAGATGATTAAGAAATCACACTGGGACAATTGATGGATCTCAGCGGGAGCCGTCAGATGCTTCTCAGGCCCTTCATCCTGCTAGAAGTTCCGTTTCAAAAGATGGTGCTGACATTCCTCGCAGAACCAAGGCTCCACCGGGGGGTGGGCAAGGCCTCTGCCACAGGAAGGCTCGGTGCAGGCCAGGTTTATCTCCCCAACCCTGCACAAACCCTGGGGGTCCCACCTCCCAGAGGGTCTATGTTCCCTTAGCCTGGCAAGAGCACCTCTGCTATCTCATCTCCAGCAAGTTCCAGCACTGGGACAGGGCCCTGGTGACTCGCTTTACCTCTCTCTGGGCCGGGCTTCCTTGATGGATGGGTGGTGACTCGCCCCATCCCTGCTGTGTGGTGCCCTGCTGCTGGCCGGGGTACGAGGCCAGGTGCTTGGTGAGGGCTGGCAGAGAACCAGGTTGCAATGAAGAGAAGTGGGTGCGAGAGGCTCTGGAGATGGGCCGGGGGCCCAGGGCTTGAGCCAGTACAAAAGGGTCCAAGAAAGCTCAGTGCTGTCAAGGGTGGCCATGCAGACCTGCCTGGGATGCCAGCAGGTGAGGCTGGACTGCATCCCGAGCCTCCCAGCGCAGGACAGAGTGACAGGGAGTGTCTCTGGGAGGGAAGACAGATGGAGCTTAAAGGCTAAAAACATCTAATTGACTCACGACCCTGCAGGCTTCCCTTGGGTTTGTGTGTGTTGCAGAGCACAGGGAGGCTCTTCCCTAAAAGTTGCTAGGTGCCTGGCCTGATCCCCAAAGAACCCCCATTTCGGGGCAGCACAGCTCAAAGTCAGTCTCCTGGGGGCGGTGAGCCTTCCTGATATGCCCTGCCTTCTAGAAGAAGCCCCCTGCTCCTCGCTCCTCTGAAGAACCCTAGAACCTGGGCTTTCCTAGACCGTGATCTCCAGGAGGGTGGGCGGGGGCTGGTGCTGAGCTATTCAGTCAGCCCGTGACTGAAGGAGTCACACAGGTGCTCGGACCCCAGGAACAGCCCAGCGCATCTCAAACCGCAGGGCAGTGGCACTCACAGGGAGAGTGAGATGCCTGGGCTCTGGGAAAATGCAAATAATCTCCACGGCAAAATTAAAACCCACAGATGCCCCTGCGCGCGCGCACGAACACATACCTATGCACGTGCACACACACACACACACCCCTATCTAATCACGATCCCATCTGACAAGCCCTGGCATTAAATGGCTTAAAAATAGCCCTGTGTGAAGCCATCACTGGACGGGGGGTTTCTTTGATTTTCTTCTAATCCTGAAACCTCCCAGTGACAGCATTCCTGCTGCCCGCTGGACCTTCCCAGCTCTCTGAAAGGCTGCGGCTGTCACCAGCCTTCTGCCCACGGTGCTGCCATTACCAGGGTCCTGGGGACAGAGGCAGGGGTCCCCCTCCATGCTTCAGGGGCCCTGCTGTCCCCTGAAAGGAGAAGTGACATTGCCCACTTCCCATCCTGTCGTAAAGCCCAGGCACCTGTCGTCCAGGTACCTGCAGAGCCAGGGCTGCCCCGAGGATTCCGGTGGGGTATGACACCGCCCCGCCTTCAGGGCACTCACAGTCCGAGGAGGAAAGGCCCGGACTGTTTCAATATCCCAGCTGTAATGGGTCAGGGCCTCCACTTTGCAAAGCATCTGGACCCCTTACCCCACGTGGTCCTCAGCATTTCATCCGCACCCCACAGACACACTCGGAATGTGCCCAGGAGCAAGTGAAGCCTGCACTGCGGGTTCCGGGCACAGGCTCCCCCCACCTCCTGGCAGGCTGTGAACACGGAGATGCCACAAGTCTCCAAAATCCACACCCCAGAACCTTCTTTGTTGGGGTGGAGAAGGAGGACAGTCACACCAGTGGGCTGGATGTAAGGTTTTTCATACCATGCCTTTTACATTTTTTTTACAATGAACATTTTAAGAACTTTTTATTTTGAAGTCATTATAGACTCACAGGAAACTGCAAAGATGCCACGGAGAAGTCCTGTGTAGCCTTCTCCCAGTGTCCCCCAGTGGTCACATCTTACACAGTTACATACACAGTGTGATAAAGAAACACAGGACTCGGTCAAGCCCAGGGACTGGACACGAGCAGGACCCGCTCAGCGCTTTGGCATTTAACCGTGTGTGGATTCGTGTAACCGCCACCGTGATCAACACAGAGCCACCCCGTCCCCACCAAGGTCCCTGGGCCACCCCTTCTAGTCAGGCCACTGGCCCCACGCCACCCCTCACCCCTGGCAACGACTCATCTGCTCCCATCTCTGTGATTTTGTCATTTCAAGAATGTCGTATTCATGAATTCATACAGTATGTGACCTTTCGAGGTCAGCTTATTTTACTCGGCATGCCATTGGAAGCCGTCCAAATTCTTGCGTGTATCAATAGCTTGTTCCTTTTTATTCCTGAGTTGTGTTTCATGGTATGGATGGACCACAGTGTGTTCAACCATTTGCTTAGGAAGGGTCATTTTTGTTGTTTCTACTTTTTGGCTATTGCAAACAAAACCGCTGTAAATAGTCATGCCCAAATATGCATGTGGACAGACGTTTTCATTTCTCTGGGATAAACGCCCAAGAGTGCAATTGCAGGGTCGTACGCTAAATATGTAATCAGTTTTTGAAAGAAACTGCCAAACGCTGCTCTGAAGCGTCTCTGCCACTTTACATTCCCACCAGAAAAGCATGAGAGCTCCGGTTTCCCCGCCTCTCCACCAGCATTTGGTATTTGCATATATAGGATACTTTGCGTATATAATTTTAGCTGTTCTATGAGATGTGCAGTGATTTCTTACCGTGGTCTCAATTTGCATTTCCCTGACGAAGAGCGTCGCTGAGCGCCTCTGCTGTGCTCACCTGCCATCTGCACACCCTCGCCAGTGAGTGTCTCTGCAGTCTCCTCCCCACCGCCTAATTGATTTTGTGTGGGTTTTTTTTAATAATGTATTCTAGATACGTGTTCCTTATTATACATGTGACTTGCAAACATGTTGTCCCAGTCGGTAGCCTGTCTTTTCATCCTTTTAACAGGGTCTTTTGCAGAACAAAAACTTTTAATTTTTTTTTAATAGATCACGCTTTTGGTATCCACCTCTAAGAACTGTTCATCGAGCCATAGATCCCGAAGATATTTTTCCTGTGTTATCCTTTAAAAGGTTTATAAGTTTCCATTTAAATCTGGGGTTCGTTGTGAGTTAATTTTTATGCAAAGTGTAAGGTTTAGGTTGAGAGTTTTTTCCTTTCTCTTTTGCCTACGGATGTCCAATTTCCTCCAGTGAGTTGCTTTTGCCCTTTTGTCAGAAATCAGTTGGACGTATTTGTGAGGGTCGATTTCTGGGTTCTCTACTTTGTTCCACTGATCTTTCTGTCCTTCCCTCCACCAATACTGCAAGGACTCGGTTAATGTAGCGATAAGATAAATCTTGTAATCAGGTAGACTGATTTCTTCTAGTTTATTCCTCTTTTTGAAATTATTTTAGCTATTCTAATTTCTTTTCCTTGTCATATAAATTTTAAAATAATATTGTTTATAACTGTAACAAAAATCTTACTGGCACTTCGATAGGAATTTCATTTAACCTATAGGTCAATTTAGGGAAACTTGGCATCATTGTGTTGAGTCTTCCAATCCATGAACACGTTATGATCCTCCATTTGTTTAAAGGATCTTTGAGTGCTTTTGTCAGCATTGTGTAGATTTCAGCATGCGAGTCCTAAACGTTTTTGTTACACTTAGACCAATTTTTTTTTGGAGTGATTGTAAATGGTATTTTTAATTTCTGTTCCCAAATATTCATTGTTGGTATTTAGAAGTATAATTGATTTTGCATGTTGCTCTTGCATCTTGACACCTTACTGAACACACTTACTACTTGTAGAAGTGGTGTGTGTTGTAAATTCCTTAGCACCATTGTGTCACCTGCAGACAGGTACAGTGGTCCAGTTTCATTTCTTCCTTTCTGACCAGTATGCCTTTCACTTCCTTTTCTTGTCTTATTTCATTGGCTGGACTTCTGGTTCCATGCTGACTCGTGGTGGTGGGAGGGGACATCCCTGCTGTCAGGGGATAGCATTCATTTTCATTTTATCCCGTAATCATATTAATGGTGATGCTAGGTGATTTCAATGTTAAGTGTAAATTTTTTATAGATAGCGTTTGTCAAATTGAGGAGGTTACTCTCTACTTCTGGTTTTCAAAGAGTTTTTAATCATAAATGAGTGCAGAGTTTTGTTAAAATGGCACACTCAGGTTTTGTTTTGCAGGAGGCCTTGACAGAGACTCCTGAGTGTGTGTCTAAGAGAGGAGGCCTCAGCCAGGTGGTGGGAAGCCAGGCAGTGTGGATGGTGAGGAGGCCAGACAGGAAGGCTGGGGCCACCCTGCCACCATCAGGGCCAGGGCCAGGGCCAGGGCCTCGGTGGCACAGGGCGGGGCTGGGGAGGCAGGGTGGCAGAGACCAGAGCAGTCCTGAGGCGTCCCGGCTGCCAAGGCCCAGGGCAATGACGGCGCAGGCTGTGGAGGTGGGGGACAGAGAGAAGTATGAGTGGTTTAAAACAATTTAGGAGGAGAAATTTGCAGGGCTCAGTGATGGATTGATGTCAGGGTGACAGCTAGGAGGTGTCATGAGACTGATCTTTTTAACAGGTCCCCTGTTTCCCAGGAAGCAAACAGGTTAACTCGAGAGATTGCACAGGGAGCCTTCGTGCCCCCGCCACGTCCTTAGTCACGATGCCCCACCCACGCGCTAAGCCACCTTGTGGGCACAGCACGTGACAGCGTAGAGGGCACTTTCTGGCTTCATAGTCCTGGACTGAACTGCTTGGTGTCCTTCGTGGCCCCAACAGCACAGCCCAGGGCCGGTCCCAGCGGCTGGAGCTCCACGGCCAGCTTCTCCCGCCACTCGCCCCAGCCCTGTTCTTCAGGTTGGCTGTGTTGCTTGGGGTTCTCCAGGCGATTCTCACTGGTGCAGGCCTCTGAGCCTTTTCTCATGCCGTTCCCACACCTTGGCCTGGTCCCACCTCCTCTGACTGCAGGGCCCGGAGGCCCAGCGAGCTCTTTGGGTCTCCCCGGATCTTCCCGTCAGAGGAAGAGGAAAGACCCTTTGGCGCAGTCAGACCAGGTGTGCTTTAACTCACATGCGTGTAGGATGGCGCCTGGTCTGTGGTTTGTGCTCATGCCTGTCTTCACAGGGGTCTTGCAGCCCTGCAAGGTCAGCGCTGTCATGTTCCTCTGTGCCCCACCACAGAGCAGTGGTGTTGCTGTTGCGTGCCAGGTGGGTGTGTTTTCACTAAACTGGGTTGTATAGATATTAAAGTGTGTTGCTCTGTGTGGCACTGGGCCCAGAAGAGGCTCCCAAAAGATGATGGAGCTGGATCCGGGCTGATGGGGAAGGTGGTGGCTCACTCAAGCCAGGAGACGATTAGGCACAGGTGTGGCACCTGACTAAGTCAGGGCCTGCAGGAGAATGCGCAAAGGTTCTGCACGTGAAAACCCAAGGGATGCTAACTGCAGGATTGGTTGCCTGGGTGTTGGCAGGTGCAAGCAGTGAGGTGGCTCCTACCACAGTCACTGCAGGAAGCAGCCTTGTTGCGTGGAGCTGGTGCTGTTTGCAGCACCCGGGAACTCAGCAGAGGGCCCTGTGGGGCTGGCGTTGGGATCTCGCATGGGAAGGTTAGAGCCTGGCCCTGCTGGCATCGCTGAGGGAGTGGGGAGTGGCTGCAGTGGCCTGAGAAGTACTGAGGTGGCACCAGTGGGACTTGTCTCCCACTGGCAGAAGTGACAAGCAAGCCAGCTGGCAGGGGAGGCTGGGAATACGGGTCCCAGGGTGAGCAATGGTGGGCCTGGAGCCAACAGGTGCAGGGAAAACCAGCTCTGGGGCCCCGGCAAGGAAACTGGGGCCAACAGATAATCACAGCTCTTAACATTTTTTGCAGTGAATTAAAAACAAACACCCACATCTACCCACGCAAATTAACATTTTGTCATTTTTGCTCCAGATTTTGTAAATAGAAAGGACATTAATAATTCTGATACTGTGTAAGTCTCTTTTGTTTTTCTTGGGCCCGGAGAAAAATTACTGTCTTAACTGTGGAGGGTGAACTTGTATTTATGCTATGACAAGTATCGATGAAGAATATGTGCCATTGCCTTGGGGGTTTTAAAAATCACCTAGGAGGGAATTATTAATCAAGACGTATAAAGCTGCGATAATTAGCATCCCTGCTGTATATATTACACAACTTGCTCTTTTCATTGAAATGTGCTTTTAAAATGTATCCATATCATTCATTAAGTAGAGTTCATTAAAGTCTTGTAGCTATGTCAGGTTTTATTCAAATAGACTTCTGACATTTGGATTTATTTTCAACATTTGCTGTTGCAAACAACTCTGCAGTGAACATCCTCTTAGGGATATCTTTGCACCTTTCCCTTTTGGGTTTCTATAAGATTCTATATTCCGCTAAGTAGAATTGACCAGGCAAATATTTGAACACCTATACTTGTGTTTGCTTATTTAAATTTATATTTAGTTTACATACAATAATGTTCTCTCTTACTCTTTGTGATATGCAATTGAACAAATTTTGACAAATCTTCAGAGTCATGTACTCACCATCACGGTTAGGAAATGGAAGAATTCCAAACAGAACAGTCCCCAGATTTCCTGGTCCCACCTCTTTGTGGTCAACCCTTCCCATGTTCCTGACTCCTGGTGACCACTGATCCTTTCTCCGTCCCCTCTGCAAAAGTTTGGCTTTCTCTGGAATGTCGTATAAATGGAACCGTGCGTACGTAGCACCTGGAGTCTGCCTTCTGCACTCAGCACCGTGCCTTTGGGGCGATGCATCCACGCGCTTGTGTAGCAGGAGTTCGCTCCTTCATGTTGCCGAGGAATGTGCCGTGTATGGTTGGAGCACAGTGTGTTTACCCTGTCACCTGCTGGAGAATACCTGGGTGGCTTCCAGATTTTGGTGATTCCAGCAAACGTTTACATACAGGTTTTAGTGTGAATATAGGTTTTCATTTCTCTCAGGAAAATACCTAGGAGTGGGATTGCTGAGCCATATGGCAAGTTTGACTTTTTAGGAAAATGCCAAACTGTTTTTCCAAAGTTGCTGCTGTGCCAGTTTGTATTCCCACCAGCAGCGTACAGGACTTCCAGTTGCTCTGCATCCTTGACAGCACTTGGTATTGTCATACACACACACAAACATGTATGTACATTATTTTCATCTGCTCGTTTGCCACCTATGTATTTTCTTAGGTGAAATGTCTGTTTAAAACTTGTGCCTTCTTTTTATTAGCTTGTTGGTTTTCTTATTATTAAGTTACGAGCATTCCTTGTATATTCTAGATAAAAGCTCTTTGTCAGATACATAATGATTTGAAAATATTTTCTCCCAGATGCAAATACATCTCCCAAGAAAATCTTTTCATTCTCTTAGTAGTGCCTCTCACACATCAAAAGCTTTAGTTTTGATCAAATTCAACTTACCAATATTTTTCTTTTATGTGTTGTGTTTTTGATGTTATATCAAATAAAACTTTACCAAACAAAGGGATTGGCAAACTATTAATTATTTCTGCAAAGGGCAAGAAAATAAATAGTTTAGTCTTTGCAGACCACATATGATCTCTATCTCCATTGTATATTCTTGCTTTTCAGTTTGGGGTGTGTGTGTGTGTGTGTGTGTGTGTGTGTGTGTGTGTGTGTGTGTGCATGTTTTATAAGCCTTTAGAAATGCAAAGCCATTCTTATAAAGGCAGCTATGTAAAAATAGGTCTTGGGCTGGATTCTTCCCATGGGCCATAGCTGGCTAACTCCTGGCCTAACTCAAGGTCGTAGAGATTTTCTCCTATGTTTCCCTCTAGAAGTTTCGTATGTTTATATTTCATTACACTGCGACGCATGTACTTTCAAGCCTATGATCCATTTTGGGTTCATTTTTGTCTAACACGTGAGCTGTGGGTCAAGGTTCAGCTTTTGCGCATGGATGTCCACTTGTTTTGACCGTCTGTGGAAAAGACCACCCTTTCTCCATTGCAAAGGCGATTGCTATTGCAACTTAGTGCAAGTCACTTGGCTACCTCGTGTGGGTCAATTCTGGACTCTATCTTCCGCCCCATTGCTCAGTGCCTTTACAAGATTGTTTTGATATTTCATGCAGTTTTAGCAGAAAAGTTGGTTGTAATCACTGAGCCCACCTTACCAGCAGCAAAAGTACCCCAAGTTTATTTTAACTACTGTTTGATATTTCATCACACACGGTCATTTCCCAACTGTCCACTGTCGCAAACACTACTCTGAGCAACTGCATGCGGAGCTCCCCGTGCACATGCCTGAGGGGTCCTTTGGGGCACTGGTGCGCAGTGGCATCACTATCCCTGCCATGACCCACTTACGGAGAGTGTTTGCTGCTTTCCTGGTACCTGGGATCCTAGCACTGGCATTTAGGAGTGAAGGCCAGGGGTGCTGGACACACTGTGATCATGCATGTGAAGAGTCGCCTTGCACCTCCCACAAGTTTCAAATGTTCCAACTGAACATTCATGTAGGTAACTCTCTTTAATCAGTTTAACATATAAATAACATATTTTTGCATAGATTTAATATAAACTAAACATATTATTCTTAATTTTCCAGGAATGTAACTATCTTGTTAATTGAGATTAGATTGAACTGTGTTTTGTTCAGAACTTTATCAAGAGTTCTTCACAATTTCAGATTATCATGTCACCAATGGGCACGCTTCCTGTGGTATCTGAGCAGGGCTACCATGGCGGCTCACCTGGGGGCTCCTTCTTTTCTATGTAAATGTCACCTCACAGAATCAAGCGGCACATAATCCTCTCTTCTGGGCACCAACACAATGTGTTTCTATTAGCCTGCACTCTCCTCGACAGTTAGCAGTGATTATGCACACACATACATGCAAGGATTTTGTTTAGTCTTGCTTCAAAATGGCATATGTAAAGTATAGACAATATTCAGCTAAGTATTTTAAATACAAACTTTCTCATTATAAGAAAAAGAAAAGCATTGGGTACCATCGGTGAGTCTTTCATGTAGCTGTGCCCGTGCACTTACATGCTGAATTACATATTGTTTTACTATAAATCACTCTCCTTTTGTTTCCATTTTATATTACAGACAGAGCATTATATATTGATTTTTTTGAAATAATATGTGCTGGTTGGTTATGCTGCCTATGGCTTTCGTTTCAGGAGGGTAAAGGTTGTTACATAGTTCTTGCGATGAGGGGCTGGCGGGGGTGACAGGACAGAAGCGGAATTTCCGGGGCACGCGATGCCGCCCTTTCCCCCTCAAGGGGCCTGCCAGGCTGCTGTCCATGGTGCTGAAACAGTGGTCCACTTCCTGCTCCACAGCAGGCGGCCTCTGCCCCCGCATCCTCTCCCCCCGCATCCTCTCCCCCCGCATCCTCTCCCCCATCAGCCCTGGAGCCCCTGGACAGGGCGACTTTGCTCTGGCAATGGGTGTGAAGTGGTGTCTGCTGTTCAGCTTGCGTTTCCCCGGTTGCTGGCCAGTGGACGCCTCTTCCCCTGCTATTGGCCATGTGGGAATGCTCTCTGGTGAATTGATGTCCGTTCCTTTCTCCATTCTTCTAGTGCATTATTCACTTTTTTCTTATTGATTGCTAAAAGTTATTTCTATATTCTGGACACTAGCACTTTGCTATGTGTACTGCAAATTGTTCCTCGCCTGTGGTTGCATTTCTTTTGTTTTAATGGATTTTTTTTTTTTTTGTACCAAGGTTTTTTTATTCGTCGTGGTTACGTTCATCACTCTTTTGCTTTAGGTGTTGTTCTCTTTGTGTCTTGTCTAAGAAATTATTTCTTATTCTCAGGTCACAACAAAAATATTCCATAATTCTTTTGAGAAGTTTTAAGGCCTTTTTAAAAAAATCCTCATTTTTGTCTTTAATCATGTGGCATTCATTGTATCGAATAGGGTGAGGAATGAAATCTAATTAAATTTTTTTTCTGGTGGAAAATTCCCTTATTAAGCTATCCATCCAGACTTCACTGATTTGTAATACCACCTCGCAATTCATCAAATGCCCACGTATGCATCATTCTATTCTAGGGCTATTCCAAGTTCTGTTTTTGTTCCATTGATCCATTCGTTAATTCTCTGTGCCAATATGGCCCCGTCTACTTGCTATGTTTCCATTCTACTTTGCTGCTCCTACTACGCAAGTCCCTCTCCTTAAACTTATGTTCTTCAAAATTAGTCTGTCAATTCTTGGACTTACACTCCTCTACATACATTTTGGAATTGGTTTGTCACTTTTCACTAACAATGCTATTGGGATTTTGATTGGAACACCATTGGATTTATTAATTAATTTTGATAAGAATTGTTATATTTGTGATGCTAAGTCTATTCATCCATGAAAATCTCTCCATCTATTCAGATCTTTTATTCTGTCAATACATTTTGTAATTTTCTTCATAAAAATTCATATGCATCTTTTATTACATTTGTTCCTAGGTAACATATAGTTTTTGTTGCTGTTGTAAATGGGAATTTTTTCTCTATTAAATTTCTTATTTGCTATTTGATGGTATGTGGGAACACTATTGCTTAAGTGATGGCTTCATATTCAACTACTTCATTTTTATATGTTGATCATTATATCTGTTGAATTCTCTTCTTAGCTTTAATAATTTTTTCTAATTTTTCTGGATTTTCTAGACAAGCATGTAATTTGCAAATAACCACAATGTCAACCCTTTCCATTGTCTATATTTTTTCCCTTTCTTGTCACACAGATGGTGCTTCCAGCAAAATGCTGAGTGGTCATACTGATGGTGGGCAGCTGTGTCTTCTTCCTAACTTAGGCGGAAACGCTTCTCCGGTTCAAGCATCGTCACCTTCAGTAAATTCAATCTCACCTGATATCAGTATTGCTAGGATAGTTCTATTATGATTAGTAACCTATGCTTTCATTTTAATCTCTCTCTATACATACATATAAATTCCATGTATATTCTCATTGTATTTCTATTTATTTTAACACAGTTGCATTTATCATACTTGATTACTATTATATTGGACTTATTTCTATTATCTTGTGTTGGTTTTACAATCCTTTGTTTTTCCTTACTTTTTTCATCATTTGTCTTAGTCAGCTCAGCTGCCATAAAAAAAAAGTACCATAGACCAGAATGCTTGAATGACAAACTTTTATTTCTCACAGTTCTGAAGGCTCAAAGTCTAAGATCAAGGTGCCAGCAGACTCAGTTCTTGGTGAGGGCTCTCTTCCTGGTTTGCAGACAGCTGCCTTCTGGTTGTACCTTATGTAACAGAGAGCAGGGAGAGGAAGCAAACTCTAATATGTCTCTTCTTACAGGGCGCTGATCCCATCATAAGCACTCTGCTCAGACCCGACCACCCCCCAAAGATTTCCCCCCCCCCACTACTGTCACCCAGGAGGTGAGGGTTTCTTCATAGGGATTTGGAAAACAAATACCTTCAGTCCCTGACAACCTCTCTTGCCTTCTCTTGGATCTATACCTTTCCCTTTTGGACTTCAGCAGGTTTTGAGGAGGTGAGTTATATTTCAAATGTTTTAGTGGTTACTTAAAATTATGAAACACATAATCAACTAAAAATTTTTGAGAAAAGATAAAGTTATCCAATTTCCATCTTCCTTTCCATGGTCAGGACATTTGTATCAGTAATCATTGCACACGGCTTCGCTTTAACTTCTTAAAAAGGCATAGAAAGTTAGTGAGCTTTTTAATTAGTTAATAGTGAATTATATTCACAAATATATTTTTTCAATCAACACACCCTTTGTGTCCTGAATTTTACTCTCCTCCCCACCCTGAGTTTTCTTTTCCTTGCTGAATCACATCATTCATTAGTTCTTTCAGTGAGGGCTAGGGATCAGTCATCTCTCTCAGTCCTTGTATATCTAAAAATTCTCATTTTTGTCCTCCTTGAGTGATAGCATGGCTGGGTATAGAATTCTAGGTGAGATGCTGCTTTTCCTCAGCAATTTGAACTTAATGCTACATTGTCTTTCAGCATCCCCTGTGGCTAATCAAAACTATGTCTTTATCTCTTCTCTCTCAAAGCTTTTAAGGTTTTCTCTTTGACACTCTTCAATTTCATTAAGATATGTCTTCTTGCGTGTTTATTTACATGTATCCTGCATGGAACAAATTATGCTTCTTTTAGCTGAGGATTTACAACTTTCTTGGGTTCTAGAATATTCTTAGCCATGATCTTCATGAATATTTCCTCTTCAATTCGCTCTGTCTCCTTCTGAAACTCAACTATATTGGACCTTCTCAATCCATCTTCTAAGCTGCAACCTCTTTTTAAAAATACATTATGCATCGCTTTAAAATGATCTATTAATTTTAAGCTTCACCATGTGTTGATATCCATGAGGAAGGCTCCCATTTTGATCAGCACTTTGCATATCTGCAGCAGGAGGGACGGTTTCCTGCATTAGTTCAGAGCACCAGAG
>RJWJ010019960.1:0-29662 GCA_004363605.1 Indri indri | reverse complement strand
GGCTGACTCTCTTGTTAGGGCCTAATGAAGCTGGTGACTTCAAACTGAAGCCAATGCTCATTTACTGTTCTGAAAATCCTAAGGGCCTTAAGAATTTTTGCTAAATTTACTCTGCCTGTGTTCCATAAATGGAACAACAAAGCCTGGTTGATAGCACATCTGTTTACTGAATAATTTAATCCCATTGTTGAGACCTCTTGCTCAGAAAAAAAGATTTTTTTCAAAAGCTTCTACACTGTTGTGGTGGGACTGCAAATTAGTGCAACCTCTATGGAAAACAGTATGGATATTCCTCCAAAAAATAAATGTAGACTTACCATTCGATCCAGCAATCCCACTACTGGGTATCGAACCAAAGGAAAAAAAGTCATTTTATCAAAAATACACCTGCACTCGAATGTTTATCACAGCACAATTCACAATTGCAAAGACGTGAAATAAACCTGAGTGCTCATCAATTCATGAATGGATAAAGAAAATGTGGTGTATACGTGTGTGTGTGTGTGTGTATATACACACTCACACACACACACACACATACATACACACACACACCATGGAGTACTACTCAGCCATAAAAAAGAATGAAATAATGTCATTTGTAACAACTTGGATGGAACTGGAGCCCATTATCCTAAGTGAAGTATCTCAGGAATAGAAAAACAAACACCACCTGTACTCACTAATAAATGGAAGCTAGATGATGGGCGCACACAGGCACAAAGAGATGTGAAGGACATTGGAAACCAAGGGATGATGGTGGAAAAGGACTAAAGGGTAAAAACTTACCTCTTGAGTACAATGAACACCATTCTGGTGACAGGCACATTAAAAACCTTGATGTAAGCATTGTACAAGGCATCCATGTGACAAAAACATTTGTACCCCCTTCCTATTTTGAAATAAAAAAAATTACTGCTCATTGATAAAGCACCCGGTCACCCAAGAGCTCTGAAGATGTACAAGGATATTGATGCTGTTTTTATGCATGTTAATACAACATCCATTCTGCAGCCCATGGATCAAAGAGTAATTTCAATTTTCAAGTCTTATTAAAAAAATACATTTTATAAGGCTTTAGCTGCCATAGATGGTGATTCCTCTGATGGATCTGGGAAAAGTAAATTAAAAACGTTCTGGAAAGGATCCTCCATTCCAGATGCCATTAAGAACATTCATGATTCATGGGCGGAGGTCAAATTATCAACATTAAGAGGAGTTTGAAAGAAGTTGAATCTAACTCTCATGGATGACTTTGAGGGGTTCAAGATTTCAGTGGAGGAAGTAACTGCAGATGTGGTGGAAACAGCAAGACAACCAGAATTACAAGTGGAGTCTGAAGATGTGATTGAATTGTTACAATCTCATGATAAAACTTTAATGGATGAGGAGTTGCTTTTTATGGATAACCAAAGAAATTGGTTTCTTGAGATATATTTTACACCTGATGAAGATGCTGTGAACATTGCTGAAATGACAATGAGGGGTTTAATTTTATTTTTAAGAGACAGGGTCTCACTTTGTTGCCCAGACTAGAGTACAGTGGCATCATCATAGCTCACTGCAACCTCAAACTCCTGTGCTCAAACAATTCGCCTACCTCAGCCTCTCACAAATAGCTGGGATTACAGGTGCATGCCACCAAGCCCAGCTAAAGGATTTAGAATATTACATACATTTAGTTGATAAAGCACTGGTAGGGTTTGAGAGGACTGACTCCAATTTTGAAAGAAGTTCCACTGTAAGTAAAATGTCAAATAGCATCACATGCTACAGATAAATCTTTCATAATAGGAAGAGTCAATCAATGGGTTAAACCTCATTGTTGTCTTATTTTAAGAAATTGCCACAGCTACCCCACCCTTCAGCAACCACCACGCTGATCAGTCAGCAGCCATCAATACTGAGGCAAGACCCTCCACCAGCAAAAAGATTACCACTCGCTGAAGATTCATATGATCATTAGCATTTTTCAGTAATAAACTATCTTTAATTAAGGTTTGTACATTTTTTTAACATAGAGCTATTGTACACTTAATATACTGTATAGTATAAATGTAAGTTTTATATATATTGGGAAATCAAACAATGCATGTGACTTACTTTATTGCGATGATCTGGAACCAAACCTGCAATATATCCAAGGTATGCCATGTACAATGTGCCATGAGTATAACATAATAGCTATTCACATATATATGAATAACCAAAGCAAAGACAACAACACTAATTTCATTAATATACATTCATGAATTTAGGAAATGAAAAAAGATAAGATTCTAATATATGCATTTTTAAAATATGGAATAGTCTAGATTTTAACTAATGAGCTTTAAATGTGAATATAATTTGTTAACCAACAATTAGATACCAGTGATGCAAAAGTGTTCAAAACTTCGTGGGCATTTTGCTATCAATCCAAATTTAGGAGTAAATCTACCTGCCTAGGATAGAAGTCCAAGCTATCTTTAAGACTTCCTACTACTTAATTTCTAAACGATGCCTGTTAAAACTTCATTTCTTGTCCATCACATTTTTATATCCAAAATGATATTTGCTTTATTTTGGTGGTCTGGATCTGAACTCACAATATTTCTTAGGTATGCCTATACTTTAATAGTCAAATACAATATGTTTCATGACCTCTTCAAGATGTTTGAGGCTACTCAACAGTACTTTTTCCCAGCTTTCTGATGGTCTACCCTCTGCTGGCTGTTCATCCTTTTCCCAGGCATTACCTGTTTTGACCTTAAATCCTCTAAAATGAACTCAGCAGCCACAACGAGTTCCTACTCTGAGTGTAGCAACACCTCTTTTCTTTCTAAACTCTGTCTAAGCGATATGATCTTGACATTGTGTTGTTGGAGAACTTTCATGGCTTTCATCTAGCTTTCAGGAAAAACTTGTAACCTCTTTGGATGGCGTGCAAATTTATTTATCATCATTCTCCACTCCACTCTGTGATACAACCATAAATTAACTCCTTGCTTTCCCCAAGCCACTTCCGTGACCCTCCCCCAAAAACTTCAACCTGTAAAACTCATCTTAGGTTTACTTTCTTGGAGAATTACACATTCCCCAAAAATGTTTGTAGAATAAATCACTCGTTTGAAATTCACAATTTCAAATCTCATTTCATGTAGGTAATTTTTACATTTCTGTCTCTTGGCAGAGAAGTTTCAATCACATATTTCCAATACTCTGTTTTCCATCTAAATATCTCAAAACCTCAAACCCAACACATATAATGTGGGGTCAGAATTCTGTCACTCAAACTCACTGTTGTTTTTGGCTTTTTCCCCCCTTACCATGGCACCACCATTTTCCCAGCCACATAGGATTGAAGCAAAAATCACTACTTTTGATCTTAAGCAAATCTCTTCACCTCTCTGAATTTCAATTCTGCCATCTCAAAATAAGAGACGTGGATTAATAGACCTCTAAGATCTAATGCCACGTTTAAATGTCTATAGATTTGTGAGTGGTAAATATATCAACATAGGAACAGGTAACTGTCATACCTTTGGCCTGTAATCCTTCTAAAACTCTTATCATTTCATCTTTCTTTAAATAGCCCACATAAAAAATAAATTAGGAATTTGTACCATTTGCCACCACTGAAATGAATTAAGTGGGCTAGATCCATCCATACAGAAAAGAATAGGTTTTTCCCAGGCACTATGCCATCAAAAGGGACAGCGATGGCTCTTACTTTGAAAAGCCAATCTATAAATTAAGCTCTAGCTGTGTATAAATAACAAAGGGGACAGTAAAAAAAATCCTACATACAAAGCACAGTTAACATAAAAATTATTACTTTTATTGCTAATATGAGTAGATAGATAGATTTAACTGAATAGCAAGTTGGTAGTTTTAACTCCAACTGGGAAAAAAAATGACATTTTGAAAATGTGAAGAAATAACAAAAATCATAACTTTTCTTTCACTTTTTTCCTTCCTTCCATCATTTTTTTTCCTTGCTTTCTTTCAATAAATGTGTAAAATTTTCACCTGCTTTTAATATTAGCTAGCTTAATCAGATTTCCTATTTGGCTTTTTCTACTTGCAGTGGACTATTCTATTTCATGGCTCCACTCAGTATTTCTAGGAAAGATAAGACAGGATTTCTTTTTGTTGATTTATCCAAAACGCTTAATTATTTATCGAATTTTGCCACAGTTTGATTGGCCTAAGCAGAATAAATAACTCTAAAACTGGGAAGAAAATAGATTACAAATATTTTGAAGCAAGAGCAAAAGATTCTTCTTTTATTTGAACAAGGAAAGTAAACATAGATATTTCTCGTATCACATACTTTTCACAAAACCCACCCTTACTTTTCACTCACTTTTGCTTGTGGTGATCTCTATATAATTCAGTCCTAGTTTACATGTACAAGTATTGTTCTGAAACATAGACCAAAAATGTCTGGTCCTATTTCACAGAACTTATTTGACACTTGATTTACTTCACTGAACTACAAATAAGCCAGTACCAGCCAAAATATTTGAGGGATTTTCCTAAACAGAACACCCATCTCCCTTCATTCCTATCCTACTCTCGACTGAACTCTGGCTCAATTTTGCTTCTGTGGATTTGACCAGGATTAGATTTTTTTTTTCACATTTTTCCAAAGGTATATATTTAATGACTAAACTAAACATAAATCATTATTTAGTTTAGAGGTAAGATTTTCATAAAGACAAATCCAAAACCTTTCATGATTCCCCACAATTACAGACTATAAATTCCAAATTTTTTACAGCATCCAAGCCCCCCACCAAATCTGGCCTTATTTTACTTTTTCATCTTTTTTCCATTAAAACATGGTCATTCAAAGTCAGGCCCATTCTTACTGGCTGTGTAACTATATTATTCTCTCCACTTCTATATCCACATCAGTAAAGTGGGAATAATGACAGTTTGCAGAAGATTGTAAAGATTATATGACACGATGGCTATAAATGCTTAACATAATTCCTAGCCCATATTTACATTTTGAACAATGTTATTTCCCTTTTTACTAGACTCCTTGAAATCACACTCTACATCAAATAAATTAAGTTGCCTAGTGTTCCACACACATAACCATAAGTTCTCTGAAAAGACAAACAGTAGTACAGGTTGTACGCTACATAACTTTCACAACATACCTAGAATATCTGTTCCTTATTGTGAGCTCTTTTCCTTTCCTATACTTGTAATATCTCCTTCCCTTTAATTTCTCTCCACTTCATCTTGCATTTTTAAATCATACCTATCCTTATGACTCAGCTGAGATATTTTAGCTTTTAGGAAGCCTTTCTTCACTAACACCGTCCCACAAAAAAATCCTACTGCCCTACTTTTTAAAATGATCCCACTCACTTCTGTTTTATTGTGATATACACATGTATGTTGAATGTGTGCCATGGTCCTCTAGGAAGGAGGGTGGTCCTCAAAGCATTGGTTCACGACAGAGAAGAAGCTGTTCCAGAATGGAAATCAATTCTATCACTAAGCACCCTGTTTAGTTCAGCTGATGTTCTTTTCATAGCAAGGCTTTTTTGATAAAAGCAGCAACACAGACCACGTTTTTGAGTAGCACTGTTCTAGAGCCATATGTCAGCAATTTCTTTTTCTCCTTCAGTCAGAAAGTATTGTTCTTCCTCCACAAACTCCCATGACATATCATATATCCCTCCATCTGTAACACTCACCACAATATTATCACAGCTTAAATTAAGAATTATACGTGTATCCATTTTCCCCACTAGGCTGAATTCCCAGAGGATGAAAATGTGCCTTTCTCACATCACTCCTTTTACACGTAGGAGATACTCAATAAATATTAGTTTACTTGAAATGACTTCTCTCCCCTGTCACTATATTGAAGGATTGGGCATTTAAGATTTAGGTAAAACATGACCTCCTTTGACACAATTTTCTTCTATCATACTGGTATTCGGAATGCTCCTAGGATGCAAACAGTATTAGGAGAGTACTGAAGTGAGAGTTAAATACAGAAGGTGCTTATAATGAGAAAAATATTGGGCAAGAGAAGTAATTGAAAATAAAATGGAGAAGAAAAGAGTCTACAGAAGTTTATGTCATGAGTATAAGGAAAGTTAACACAGTATTGAGAAGCCATTTGGAAATCAACTAGAATACGACGGAGATGGGAGAATGGGACAAAAACATAAGTAATAGTGAGGATTATATACCTAATTTCCAAACTTTTTCCACATACCAAAGGAAACATATTTTACCCTCCATTATAAACCTAGAGGCCTATCAAATTCTTAACACATTTCCTCAATAAATACAAATTCTAACTCCACCCATTCCTTTTCCAGTCAAGAAAGCACTTAACAATGCAAATTATAATTTATTCAAATTGAGAGTATTGTTAGGCTACACTAGATAAGTGACATATATTCACTTACATGGTCCAACACTGCAGCTGAGTCTATTGAGCTACAAGGTCTAAGGTTCTCATTACAATCCCACAATAACTATTCAACCTATTTTTTCGCTTTAGCTATATAGACCAGGTATAGAACAGGTACACACTATATAAACATCTATACAGACCAGGTATAGACTTGGTGCTAAATTTAATTCTAAATTGGATTTGTGCCATTCCTAGTAGTTTTACAGTGTTCTTATTTCTCAGCTATGACTTCAGCTGACTCTCAGCTGAGATCAGTTGTACTGATCTTTCAATTTTTTCCACTATTGCTACTTATGGCAAGATTTACTATGATACAGTTTTTTTTTTTCTTTAGCAGAGGTGTATAAATGAGGCACTTCACTCACTAAGGAAATCTCTTTATAATTACAGGGATCATATAAATATCCCCTCATCCACCATGAAAATCTGGTAGCTATTTCAATGTAACAGAAATATTTAACTATTCAAAATTAAATGATGGGACTACTCCCTTTTTAAAATTATAAAATAAAAATTTGAAGGCATATATATATTTTTCCTCAAAAATAATAAGCATTAACTTTGAGAAAAATATTTAAAGAGATTAAATGCCTATCTAGCTAATACATTAAACTAAAAACATTACAATTACAAATAATCAAGTTTTCTTTCTGATATCAACTTTTGCCTTTCATACATCTGAATGAAATTTACAACTATATATATAACTACTACATTTTATGCAACATGCAAATGAATTAACATGGGTCTAAAATGAAAAATAACTTGATCTTTGTTTTGGTCTAGGCAGTAGATAAATATTGGGATCGACTGGTCGATATTATAATTCAGTCTTCTGTAGGACTATGACAACAAACTGACCTGTAAATAAGAATGAAATACCACCTTCAAACCCAGAATGATTAAACATAGAATGCGAAAGAGTGGGTAAGAGGACAAAAGAGGGGAGAAAAGAGGGAAGTGGTAGGAGCTGTATATAAAAGAAATCTTGTAACACTTTTTCAGAATTTTCCTGTGTTTATCCTACTAACAGGCCACATCATTTGTTTCCTGGGCCCTAAGAATTTTTGTCCTTGTAAATCCCTTTCTCCATAAAAATGAATGAATGAATGATACAGTACAATGTTTAAAATTACATTTTATGACTTCATTGGTATAAAAACAAATATATTAGTATTATGTATTAAAACATTTTCTTCAACCATTTTCTTCTTCAAATTTTCTTCTGATTTTAAAAGAAATCAGAGCCACAGTGAGCTCTAGGCACTGTGCCTACAGTTCCTAATGGACAAGTTGTCCCTGTCTATGACAAGGTTTTCTCCCCAGCTATCTTTTCTTTTTTGATTATTCTAAGACCATTTGGCAGTATAACATCTTTGCAAAGCTTGATTCAACATAAGCATTATGTTACATTTATTCTCACCAGATCTTTTGTACATGTTACATTTATCTACTTTTATTTATTAATAGAAACCACTTACTATACAGGTTGGGAGTTCTATCACAACATTACTAAATGCGCCCTTGATTTTAGACAGTTGGAAAAATGGCTGTCTTCAAAAGAGTTGTGAAGACTACACAAGGAGCTGTATAAGAAAAGGAGGCACCAACCTAAGTGGCAAAGTTAGCCAGGTGTACACTGGAAATTAAGGGGTGATAACCCTGATAGATCATCTTCATGTTCAGTGACTATAAATAAAGCTAGACCAGTGGAATAAAATGTTTTCTCTAATTGCATAGTAAAAATGACCTTTGCTATCAAACTTGCTAAATGCGTAAAATACAGCAAAGTTTAGTTTAATATTTTACTTTCCTCATATGAGACAGCCTTAGCAAAGAAAAGAAATTATTCTTAAAAGTTACATTATTTCTGGCTAATAAGCAAAAATGCTTTTCATTTTCCCTTCAACTCAGGCTTGGTATTTGAATTTTTCAATAAATCAGTATCTCTAAGCACTTGATTTCAGGGCCAAGAAATAGCTGCAGTGTCATTGCTAACACCAAAAATAAGACACTTGTTTACATGTTAATGAATCTTTATCACAAAATCCAGTTTGTATGTCTGCAGCCAAGGATATCATCCTCACCAACAATAATTTCTTTGCATATACCCTAATTTCCATCATATTCTTCCTTAAATCAAACAGTCTCTCTTATTTCTGCTTTATATTATATCATTTTCTTTTTTTTGACACAAAACATATATAGGAAGCTACTGGTAAAGAACTGCTACCACTGTGGAAAGGACTATATAAAGCTCATGGGGATGAATTTTAAGAGATTCACAAAGCAGGTTCGAGAAGCCTCATGTGGTCCACTGGTCATTGTGCTATATCAGTAGTTAAATTAGTATTAAATAAAGAACCTTCCAATAATTTGATTACAAATGACTTTCACTAGATGGACTTTACTATTGAATTATAGGCTCTTTGGTAAAAGCATAGTTAACCGTGAAACTCTTGGCAGTGAATGTTATGAATAAAAAACATCTTGACTATTAGGTGCTCGAAAGATGATGATTCACAAAACTGCGTTCTCTTGTATAATAAATCAAAGAATGAGAAAATAAGCATGAGAAAATGTATAAAGCCAAATCATATCAGAAAGAGAAAGGATACATGAGGATAATTTTTCTCTGGCCTAGAAACTCAAAGACGATTCATTTCCAGTAAGATTTAAAATGATGTTTCCTTATCTAAATTCTTAGATGAACATTCTCATGAAAATGAAATTTCAAAATTCATTTATTTGTGCTTAATAAATTCATACTATAGCTATTCAAAGGGGTCATCAATGCCAGTGCCACATTTTTTCCTCAGGTAGTTGCTGCTGGTTGTGGACTTGAGGCAGTCAAGTTCGGTGAAGCACTGAACTTAATATAAAGAACACTATAACCTTATCACTCTTAGAAATCTCTATGATATTTGAAGGGGGCCCAATTGAACTATTCTTTTTTAAATTCCCTTAAAATGAAAGGAAGGGAAAGGAATATTTAATGGACACAATAGATTTCAACCACTAGTTAAAGATCTATCATTTATTAGAGAAATTTGAAATATTATAAGCAGTAACTTAGAAAAGACTTTAAACAAAAGCTAGAGTTATAGGAATGGAGATAAAGTAAAACATGATCCTAAGATTATGTAGATACTAAGACAAATTCAAAGAGGCACAAGGTAAGTCCAGGCACTCTCCTAAGTGTAAATATACTCTTCAGGGAGAATATGTAAATCAGAACCAAAATTGAGGAATTCCTAAGAGAAAGGATTAGTCCTATAAATAATGAAAAAATACTATGACAGAATGTACCTAAAGCAAACTTCTTGATGTCCTGTATCTATACTATTTTCCAACCCAAACCACTGAGTACCAAGGAAGCAGGACAAAACAATACAAATTTGTTGAGGGCGTAGTCATTTATAGCAAAAGACCTCAGGCTTTACATCCCTACATCGACATTTTCTAGGAACACTGAAAAGTTTAAGAGTAGGTCATCAAACTCCATTCTATTTCCTAGTGCTTGTTCAAGGTAATGATGACGGGACAGTGGATTTTCTCTGCGCATCTTAAATTAAGACTGCGTAGTTTACCTAATGTTATGCCTGTAACTAAGAGTCGAGGAAGAGTTGGTTTTTTTTTTTCCCCATGGAAGTGAAAGTAACCTTATAACAAAGCAGGAAGTGTTTGTTCAATGATCATGAAGGAGAATCTTTCATTTTAAAAATGAAACATAACGAGGCATTATGAAGAGAAGCTATAAATCAACTTTTCTAAAAAAAAAAAAAATCAAAGAATAAAGAGAAAATCATTTGTTCTGTATCATTAAGAAAGTTGTCTGCTAAAAGGTTTTCATTAGAATACCTAAGGACTTCCGAATATCATTTTAAGTTCTACAATTCTGACCAAATTTCCCCATTGTCTTTTTCCTGATTAAAATATCTTGTAATTCTGGGGAAAAAAAAAAAAATCCTCACTGTTTTTTCTTGAGTAAAAAGTTCCACCAGCACTTATGATAGAAAAAAAGGAAAGAAGAAAGGAGAGAAGGAAATAAGAAGAAAAGGAAAAAAGGAAGGAAGGACAAAAAGAAAGAAAGGAGGAAGGAAGGTAGGAAGAAACCTCCTTCTAAACCAATATTAAATCAAAGTAGTGATGGTGACCCAGTCTGACTTATTCCTCACTTTAAAGGGAACAAGAGAATTTTATCATTAAGTTTGAAGTAACTATTAGTTAGAGATTGTACCAGTACCACTCTATTAACTATTGACAAAGACTATATAAAGCAGTGGATGTTGAGTTTTATCAAATGCCTTTCTCAGCATTTTCATATAAGATATCCCCTTGAGTCAGTGAGAATACAGACCAGGGGTTGGCAATGATTTTCTGTAAAAGGCCATATAGTAAATATTTTAGGCTTTACAGGCTATTGGGCCCCTGTTACAACTATTTCTGTAGCACAAAAGCAGCCATAGACACTATGTAAATGAATTAGGATGGCTCTGATCAATAAAACTTTATGTGTAAATACCAGCAGTGGGCCAGATTTGGCTAGGAAGCCAGCAAGCAGTAGTTTGTTGAACTCTAATATAAATGATGTAATATATACTTCTTTTAGTAAACTCTCCTTCCATTTCCCAAATTAACTCTTTTTAGGCGTGGTCTATTAAAAGTCTAATAAAAGGCACTGATAACTTTGTCTAATTTTATTTAAAATTTTTGCATCTATATTCAAAGTGCGTTATGTTTTCTTTTTTTTAATTTGGAAGGGGATTTGGTATTATAGTTATGCTAATTGTGGAAAAGTTTAAAATTTATTTTTGGCTCTGGAAAACAGTTTCATACAGCATGTGAATTCTCTATTTCTTAGAAGTTGAATATACCTTGGTAGTTACAGCTGCCATTTTTGGAGATTATTCTTTGAATTAAAAACAATGTTTTTCATTCATAGAATCTGTTTAGGTTTCCTCCTTTCTTTGTAGTCCTATGAAATCTTAAATTTCAATGAGATTATGAAATTTATAAATAATTTTATGCAGCCACATTGGCCGTTGTGTGTTCAATGGGATATTATTTCCCAATGATTTATATTTAATAGGATATATATTAAAGAAGGGGTCTAATGATTAAATATGGGAATCTCTATGCAAGATAAAACTACCTAGCTCTCTGAACAACAGAACTTCTGAAAATCTTTAATATTCCAAGTGGAATGTGAATATCAAAACATAGGATACATTATGAAATGTTTTCTGAATTGACTGGACTACAGAACCTTCATCTTGAACATTACATGGAACATCTATTCTTTAGAACCAAATTTTGAAAATGCTAAACTATATCGTAATATAATAATTTATAATATTCATAATAATAATATCACCCTTTATCATTTCTAATTTTCCATTTGTTCGTTTTCATTTATTAATATAGGAAAAAGCTTGCCTGATGTTCTTCCAGTTCATTTATTTTGTTATATTCTTTAGGTTCTGTTTTATGCCTTCATTGGCATTAGTTTTTTAAAAATTTTTTCTGCTGCTAAAGTTAAATACTTAGTTTTTTTCCCCATTCATTCTATTTAATAATGCAGGCATTTAAAGTTATAAATTTCTCAAATATTAGAACTTTGATCAGATGAGTTTTAGCATATGATATTCATGCTGTTATTTTTAAGAGGCTTAAAATTAGTTTCGATTCTTTTTTTTTTTGTTTTTTTTTTTTTGAGACAGAGTCTCACTGTGTTGCCTGGGCTAGAGTGCCGTGGCATCATCCTAGCTCACAGCAACCTCAAACTCCTGGGCTCAAGCAATCCTTCTACCTCAGCCTCCCTAGTAGCTGGGACTACAGGCATGTGCCCCCATGCCCGGCTAATTTTTTCTATATATTTTTAGTTGTCTGATTAATTTCTTTCTATTTTTAGTAGAGACAGGGTCTCGCTCTTGCTCAGGCTGGTTTCGAACTCCTGAGCTCAAACAATCCACCCGCCTCGGCCTCCCAGAGTGCTGGGATTACAGGCGTGAGCCACTGCGCCTGGCCTCAATTCTTTTTTTAACACAAGAATTATTTAGTAGTATAGTTTCATAAAAGTTTTCAAGTGATCTATACTTAGATATATAAGTCAATCTTATTAACTATATTTGTCAAATCCTCCATGTCTTTGTGTTCCTTCTAATCCATTTGTCAAACAGAAAAGGATACTTCAAAATATATCTGTATAATTTTGTTTCTGTCAACATCTCATATTTCTAAAAATGTTTTCCTTTGTAGAATCCAATATATTAAAGTAACTATTTCCTTTTTATAAGTTCATTTAGTGAATAAATACTCAGGACATTTTATCTCTATATAACAACATAAAAGGACTCTATCCCAGGAATTTCATTCAACCAGGTCTGATATTAATAATGCTACCTTTGGTTTTTGTTTGTGGATGCCTACTATATTTTTACTCTTCTACTTTTACCATTTCCATTTCATTTTGTTTTATGTCTGCCTTTTTTAAGGAGTATGAAACTATATTTAAACAAACTCAGAAAATAGTAACCTTTTAAAAAGAAGTTTACCCATTTACATTTAGTGTGATACCTGACAACCATTTTTACTTTCTGTTTTATAGGCTTTCTCTTTTTGTTTTATATTTTTCTTCCCTCTTTTTCTTAGGCTTTCTGCTATTTGTGGAAAATACTGTATCACACTGACTTTCCAAATATTAAGGAACTCCTCAAAAGGAATCTCTAATATTCAAATATTCTACTTATTGCAGGCATCCACTCCCAGAATAAGCTCTCTACCATTCCATATTTTAGGCGGTTGTGGCCTGCTCCTTAGGCTACTCCCCATAGTAGTTAGGAAGTGATAGTCAAGTTCATCAGAGTCTTCTCCTATTACTTTTTAACATGCTGCTGCTTCATAAGATATAAAACTGTGTCTGTCCTCCATGGCTTCCTATATCGAATTCACAATTTATCTTAAAGAACTCCTTCAAGTTTTAATATATGAGTATGCATAGTGTTCATTAAATATATTTATTAAACAAATAAATAGATATGTGGCATGAAGAATAGGGAAACTCTTAATGTTTCTGATAACATCATATCAACTTACCTCTAAGTCCTGAACTTAACTAAAAGAATTACTTCTCAATGTTAGAAATAATTCTATGCAGGAGAGAGCGGCTACTTAGTGACTATTTTAACTGAAAGAGTTGCTAATGCATCTAATCTGATTAAAAAAAAAAAAAAGCAAGGGAAGAAGAAATTATCAATGAGAAGAAGAAAGGAGGAAGGAGGAGGAAAAGACTGCCTTTAATAGTCACTCTTTAATATTAGCTCCCAAATAATATATAGCATACAAAGACAACTTGGTAAAAATTTTGGGCTTTTTTTATTTTCTCTTCTTTGAAAAAATACTATGTGTATGACAACACTAAACATAAGCAAACTGCTTTGGCATTAAAAAATCCTGCATTAATCAAACAGTATGGTATCAGGGTATCTTAAGACAGATTTAACTAGTTAAGTCACTCCTAAATTAAGGTGTGTTTTACTTTTCCCAGTGTGGCAATATGCTGACTTGGGGAAAAAGGTAAGGAGGAGATATTGGATATGAGAAAGCAACTTATCAAGAAAAATGAGGAAAAAAATGCATTGCCCTTGTTCCATATTCTTCACAAGCTAAATGGTCTTTTTGTGTCTCTAGGGTTTGGACCCTGAATCTAGGGCACTTGAGAACTAAAACTCATCCTTATACTAGAATTAAAGTGAGTCTATGGTTCAAAAAGTAACAAAAAGGATGCCAGATGAACAGTTTCAAGTGATCAAGAGCAGTAGGTGGACTCTAATTCCAGCATGGCAGCCTTGAAAAACTCTCCAAGGCAAGGTAGGTGAATATACTTCTTAATTTAAAAATAAGCAGGATAATAGCTATGCCTATACATCAGTAGTTCACTTTCTAGATACACAGCCCCAAAGTGAGGATGTATCCCAGTTAACACCCCAAGACAGAATGAAGCTCTAGAGAAGCAATATCTATTTTGCTTGCTCAGGTCCCTTACAGAATATAATGAAAGCTATGAACACTCGCTAGAAAAATTTGTAACTGCATATATCACACAGTTTCAAGGGGGAAACAGATTTCATAAAGCTCATCCTACAATGCTTAAAGTGGTTTAATACCTAGCTTAAGAATACTTGCTCTAGAGATTAGTGAGGAAGCTGTTCACAGGGCTATACATTAGGGATGGAGAATCTTGAGCTGGGGATATAGACACCCATATTCTGGTATTTACTTTACCCCTTCCTTTGACTCAAATTCCAATAGCAATTACCAAGTAAAGAAAATTACACATTGGATTGTGATTGATTTATTAACATTTTAAGATAGGCGAAAAAATTGTTAGCATATTTCCTATATGTAGATTTTAGAAAAACATGAAGGGAATAGCTGCAGCAGAGGAGTGAGACAAATTGATCTTTTGACTTTCTCTCTCTCTCTCTCTCTCTCGCCCCCTCCCCCCATCCCCTTTTAATAAAGAAATTAAAAGAACCTAGGGAACAAAGTAGCACCTGGTAATCTCTGGAAAGAGGAGATAACCTGGTTGCCTCTATTCCAGGCACAATTCCCTTGCTGGTTCTCTTGGGCTATCCCTCTGCCTGTCCAGTGAGAGAGAACAAGTACCTGAGTCTTCCCTCCCCCTACAGAGATCATCACCAATCAAGTCTTATGGAAAGTATAAAAATGAACTCTTACACAATAAATGGGCTATTTGTAGAATAACAATAAAGGACTGAAGTGAAATGATCACAAATATATTCTTAATTCCAATGTATAAAGATGAGACACCATTTTTTGAACATCAGATAAAGAAACTCTTATTATTCTACCCAAAGTGGCTATTTGATCTAATTGAAACCTATCTATTGCCATCTTAATATAAAAATATTTTTCTATAATAATTTTAAAATAGCTACAGTCTAACTCCAAATTGCTTTATTGCTTTAAGGCTATACAGGGGTGGGTACAGAGAGAGAGAGAGAGAGAGAGAGAGAGACTTAAATACCATCTCTCTTCTAGGCAGCAATTTCCCCAGATGAAGAGGTCACCACTGTTTAACAGTGTGCTGCCATGTTAATTTAGTATGACAAGATAAAGCAGTAATCTCAGCTCCTGGAGGCTGTAAACCGCCTGCTATCCGGGGACATGCTCAAGTCAATTTGCACTGTATATCACTTTATACAATTGCCATGACAAAGCCCCCTGAGTTCTCACATGTAAATCTCTCTATCCCTCCTCTCTTCCTTTAGCACCCCCCCACCCTTTTCTCTTTCATTCTCTTGCAATTTCTTTCTCCTTGCTTCATCATGTCCAGGTAGACCACATCCACTCAGCACTAATCTCTGAAAACTTAATGCTCTGCACATGACAAGGGACACACAATACACACCCCTCTCACAACCACACTGTCAAGTCCCCCAGTTTAAGAGAAGATGTTCAGGGACTTAGATAATCCATTGATCCCACTTGCATCGGCTTTTATATTTCAATCTGTCGTGTTAAGTTGTCAAGGGGAGCGATTAAACTGATGTTTCATGATTCGAGATTTACTTTCCTAGGAATGATAGTTTTCAAAGCTTGTCTCACTAAGTTCTGCTTAAAGATTATCCCTAAGAAAGCTGGTATATACTTACCGGTATAAATCCAGTAATAAAACAATAAAATGTTTTAGGTAAGGACATTTTGGAGATATTCAGGGTTATAAACATAATGTAAAACTGAATAAAATTTGGATTTTTAAAAAGTGTCATCTGTGTAGTTCTCCCTGCATGAAGCAAAAACACCATATGTAAAAAGGGGGGAAAACATGGTTCTATATATGTAAAACAAAAATAATTATGGAATCACTGAAGAGGACGTAAGTGAACAGGGAAGAATTCACACATGATAGGAAATAAAAAGATAACATGAAGTACGTTAGGAAAGTGACAAGGATTTACCCAATAAAACAAAGGCAGAGATATATGTTTAATCATCGAGAATTAGCAGTTGGAGATATACACATTTTGGCTGGGTTTGTCAGTTTTAGGTGCCACATGTCAAATTTCTGACAGGCGAGCTATTATAAAAATCCACGTGTATTGTGCCTTTTCCCCATATTGTATCCTTTTAACATCATCTCAAGCTCTCCTTGTCAGTAAAATAAAAGAGAGATCAAAGGACTATGAGAAATAAGCACAATACTAATAAACAAAGGACTGAACCCCTCATAGTACCTCTAAAATTCCTGAATGAGTAGGAATTTTAAAGTGAACTGAAATGTAAAAACAAGTAAGTAGATATACCAATAAAACCATAGTAATAATCACAAGCCCCCTTAACCATGTCCTAAAACAAATCATTATTATTTAGCCTTTAGGATGTTCATGCAGGAAAATTAAGCAATTTTAAAATATATCCTATTCCAAAGTATCGTTTGGTTTTGTGTTGTTGTGTTGATGTTGTTACTTTTTCTGGTAGACTGGAGAAGTATAATATATGAAGCTACAGAAAAATGACTATAATCCTCTATCAGAGTGAACTGAAGAGCAGTTGGGCTGAGAGGATTAGAAGGGGGATGGAAAGGGAGTTCACATTAACTGAATACTTACTATATGACAAGTACTGAGCTAGGTGATTATCTCACCTAATGGTTATATCAACTGCCTATGAATTCAATATCATTACTTCAAGATTTAGATAAGAAAAGTTATGTTCAGAGTACCTTCTGTGAGCATAGGAGACATTCATTAATTTATCCATTCAACTATTTTGAAATATTTGTTGTGTGTCAGCCACTGTGCCAGATTCTACGGATGCAGTGGTAAACAAGAGAAACATGTTACCTCAAAGGAACCATAGAGCTTTCTACTTTAAATGACTTTGCATCTCATGTTCAAGGTGAATTACATTCAAGGATACTGACAGAGCTTACCAGTAAGACTACTGAACCACTTAAAATAGGAGGGGGATGTGAGTGATATTCTTCCAGGTTCTAAAAGTAAAACATGACTATTGGGAACCCAAAAGAAAACACAGTCTTTTGTTCCGGTAAATAATACTAATTAGTCAACAGAATACAAACTATTCAAGAACTACAGCATCTATTAAGTGTCTGCTATGTGCCAGGCTTGGTTCAAAGCCATTCTATTATTTAGTTCTCATAACACTTCTACATATGGAGAGATTCTTCTTATTGCCATTTTAATATGAGAAAATGAAGGCACAACGATGCCACAAAACTGAGACAAGATCACATACCTCGTATGATTTGGAATTATGATTGGAACCCAAGCAGTTTAAGTGAAAGCCTAAGCTCTTTACCATTGCATTATACAAATCATAATCTTATAAAAATGCCATTTTGACTTGGCTTAAATAGATTTAGTTTTGGTGGTGCTGGTGGTAGTGGTAGTAGTAAAGGTAGCTGTTGTTCCTGAACAGCCTTAACAACATTAAGCAAAAATTTGGCTGCCAATGAACAATATTTATAACTGAATCTATCATAAATATTTGCTCAGGAGATAATATCTCAGATTGAATGAAAGCTCTCCTTTTAATGACAACAGACTGAGATTTCTATACTATCTGATTTCTCATTTCAAAAGTACTTTTTCTTAGCTTAAACTTTTCCTATAGGTTATTGAAATTTATGAGAATTGAACGCATCTGACATTTAATATAATGTACCATTTTCTCCTAGATCACAGAACTTATTTATTTAGGTACTTGTTTAACTAATAATTAACATTTACTGAGTAGCTGCTATATGCCAGGCACCAGAGTGCTTTATGTGTGTACTGACTTCTTTAAACATAAGCACCCTCTAAGTTGGATACTATTTTTATCAACCCCATTTTACAGATGGCAAAAGTAAGGTTAAAAAATTTCCATAGCTTGCCAAATACCATACAAACAGCAGAACTTGGAATTTACCCAGTAATTTTGTCACCAGGGGCCATGTGCTTAACCACTATTCTATGCCAACTCTCCTACAGCCAGAACAAAATTTAATACTAATTGTTATGTGAAAGGTTTAACAAATAATCCTTTGGAATCCCATATATTGCCCAACAGCCTATATAGAACTTCTTTATACATTCTAAAATAGTCAAATCCCTTGGCCCATTTAAAACCAGCTAAAAAGATTTAAAAAAAACTAGGTTATCTCTGATAGGTTAGGGTAGGTTAGGGTAGAATAAATAATCAAGTAAAGATTGTTCTACCTGCCTGCTGCACAAGTATTTCCAAAGGCTTTTAAAATTGTTTATTTGATAAACTATAAAAAAGGATTTTATTGTATATATGAGTGGAGAGGCAGTAAGCGCAGTTATTAAGTACTTGGGCTCCAAAGTCATGAACACAAACTCTAACACTTATTTATTAGGCAAGTTACTTTAACTATCCAAGACTGTTTTCCATCTGTAAATTAGAGATAATCACAGTTGCTGAATTTAGGGGGTTAACACAGGATTTGGCTGAAATAAACGTAGGGTGGTGGTACATATAAAATTCCCATATTTGAGTTACACCTATCAGACTGAAGACAGGCTGTAAGATATATTCACGCAAGACTTTCATAGTTGCTTCTTATGTTCTACTGATGACCCTGGGGAAATCAGAATCTCAGATACACAAGAAGCACGGTCTCTGGCTCCTATGTCCCTAGCAGTGCAAAGCATGCCAGCCACTGCCACAAAGCCTAAAGATGGATACTGATAACAGCCTAGCAATCTCCCCTCCTCCAGAATGTATGTTTACATAGAGGGAAAAGGCCTAATAGTGGCCAGAGAGGTGGCTACAAGGCTTAGTACTTTATTAAGTATAAAACTACAAATCATTGTAACTTGTTTTTCTCATTAATAATAGGTTTTGAATTTTTACATGGCATCTATTTTGTATTTTTTAACATAAATAAAAAGCTTCTTAATGGTACCTTTGGAGTTATAATCCTGTCTTTTTCATATCCTACCTTAAAGGACATAAAAATTTAAAATTTTTTATTAACCCTTAGAATATTATGTTATAGTTTAGGGATATCGGCAAATAGGATTAACTGTTTTATCTAGAGACAGGCTGGATTTTTAAGAGCTAAGAAGAGACACTGAAGTAAACACTGCTTCTCTATATAATGATAACATTGTTTGCCCTGCTGCCACAGAAGCAGCCTTGACTAAATAAGACACAAAACCCAGTCACTTGTGTTCATTTACTTTATCATGTGATGTCAGTGTCACAGAGCTGGCCAAGGCTGCTCTCCTTATATCACACCTCATCTGCTCACATGGCTCTCTCCTAAAAATGGTCTATGAGAAAATTTTAAAAGGCATTTTGCCTTTGCACAAAGGAGATATGTAACCAAATGGACCATTTACAATTGTCACCTTAAGTTAGTTTTATCTTTATTTCCTATTTCGAATACCAAAGTACTTTGCCCCTGCCCTACCTAGTAGAATATAGAGAAAAAAAAATCACTGTCTAAAAAAGAAACAGTGAGAAAAAATGGCACAGGATGATCAAATGGTTAGCATATTGAAATACTATCATGAATTTTGTTTTAATGCCAGCCTTAATGCCAGTACAAATTATTGGCATCTCAGAACTTGTGGAAGAAGGAAAAGGGTTTAAATATATTTAATACTTTTAAATTCACCTAATGTGGCACCAATAGCATTCTAAGTATTTTGAGTTCAGATTGACATTTCTCTTTTTTTTCATTTCAGCATATTATGGGGGTACAGATGTTTAGGTCAGATTGTCATTTCTTAAGAAATCATTTTTTCTTGAAAATACTTCCTCCCATCTGTCTATTAGATTTTTCCATACTACAGAATTCTTATTTTTTAACTTATTACCTCAAAACTCAAGTATTTATCATTGTACATATTTTTAAAAGAGAAAACCGTATGAGTCTAACTGTCAAAATACGTAAAAAAAAAAAAAAAAAAGAAAAGAAAGAAATTACACTCAAAATCCAATACTGTATTCCCTTATATTATTTGTATGACTTCACTTTTTTAGGACCCAAATGAAGGGCTAACGGTTGTGCTTTTTAAAGAGGCTGCTACACAAAGATCATTTTTCCCTTTTTAGATACAATAGATAGTTGTATCTAACTGGTATGGCCAAGAGGAAATAGGGCTTACGTATTATCTAAAATACTTTGAGGTCCTATGGACAAACGAATTATCAAGTCTTGTATATTTCATTCCAATTCCCAGAAATCAGGCACCAGCGCTGCAGGATTCCTATTTCTTTTGGATTCCCTTAGGTGACTATCATTTGCAAGCATAAAATTAAAAATAATGACAAATATACTGCTATTATCACTCATATTAAGGTTACACAGTGACACCAATATCAAAATTACTTTCTAGTTACGCAAATGATCTCATCCCTATTTCTTATACCTTTTAACAATCACTAAAAAATCTAAAATTTAAGAAAGAAGTACATTTGAAGACAAAAAGAATTAATTGAGTTAAATCAAGGACTGCTTGAAAATAGCAGCAAATGCCATCAAGTAATTAAAAATGGAAGCTAGTAACAGGCACATAAAGAACATCAATATCTGCTAAAGCACTAGTTCCCAGAAATTTACTAGGTCCAATTTCAAAAAATAATCTGGAAACAAAATTGAGTTTGAAGTCTTGTTTTGCCAAGTAAGGATACTGAAAATACAATTACCACTTATTATCAACATTGGATTATTAAAGAAAAGTAAAATAACAGATTCTTAGAACAAATTGAAGAAACTCACTATACTGTCCCTGTTTACTAAAACCAGTTAAAACTTTATCATATAACCAATTGATCTTTGTTTATCACATGCAGTAAGAGAAACACAGACCGAGTGCAGGAAGGTCTGGCAATCCCCCAAGAAGCAATATATGCAAATGGGAAGGAAGTATATATCAGAGCACAATGGTGCTGATTCTCCTGCCCTGTCTCCCTTCTTGATAATGGCTCCATTGAAATCCACAAGAGGACCCATTAAGAATGTTTTCTGATAGAGGCAAATTGAAAGAGAAAGAAGAGAGGCAAAAGAGGAATCAAAGGAAGAAACGAGGAAGAACTGAAAACAAACCATCTATGGTACAGAATGAAGTCTGGTTGCACAAAAACTTTTCATTATTTTTAATTTCCAAATATAAATGATCCTTTCTTTTCTCAAATGCAGATCTGAGATTAACAAATGAGATAAAGATGACCACCTATGCGTGCCACAAAATCAGGAACATCATTCATGCAAGTCTCCAGCATTGTTTCTTAGAGTCCTTACTATTTCCAGTATTTCAGCCAAGTATTTCATCATTGTGTCCACTGCATTTAAGGTGGTCACCCAGATAAAGAAAGGAAACATTTAAACTTCAATATCTAAAGTAGTTCTTTTTATCTGTATTAATAATAACGTGAGGTACATATTTTACTAGCTTCATAGTATACTTTGTGTTCAGTATTGTCTTCCTTTTCTTAAACTTACTTTTTACTTTTAATGAGTTATTTCTGCTAGGAAAAAAATATTTATGATAAAAGCAAAACTATATTCCAATGTAAAATAAAGACCTTACATTAATGGTAATGGATCCAATGGGTATATATACATTTTTAATATCTAAACATCCAGTAATTATTTTTGATGGAAACAATTTCAAGTTATTAATAATCTATTTTTGATCCCCACAAATGAGATACTTTTCAACTGTGGATCTCCTATATCAGAGTTCTAATATTTTATATAACATTATGGTGATTGTTGTGCTTATCTTACTTCTATACTACACAAAAAGTTACATGAGGGAAAAGACTGGTTCTTACTCATTTCTATGTCTCTGCTGGTAAGTATTCATTGTATATATTTGAACTGAATCTTCTGCAACATTGCCTACTAAAGGAAAGCCATTAAATTCCATTAGACCAAACCTTATTTACGCAAATACATTCCCTCTTCCCATTAATGCAGCATTAGAAGTTCTTACCTGTTCCTCTATCACTGTATAGTACCGTGTGGGATGCTAATAGTAGACCCTCATTAGGTATCCTGAACTATCTCTCAAGTCCCACATAATACTTTTTTCAGTGAAGAGTATATTCATTAATTTCTCAAGGTTCAATTAACTTTACACTCAACAGTACTACTTCAAATACTATGGACATCATATGAATGAAAGTTTTCTCAACTTAACATTAGACTTCCCCTCCCACCACTGGATTGAATGGAATTGTATGGCGATAGAACAAAATGATCGATTGCACAACTTATCCAGCGGCTTTGATGGACACCAGATGATTGTTTTTCACATATTCCAATTCTTGCTAGCCCTGGGGGTAATTTCCCAAAACAATGCAAGTATAAAGATCGAACCACTTACATTTAAACAGAAGCCTGGGATTATATTTAGATAAACAGCTTCATGTAGTATTCTGTGACATCATTTACAGAATAATGATTGTAACAATGTAATTTCATTGTATGATAAACATCAATTTACCATAAAAAACAAATACAAACTTGTCACCATTTTTACCTTGTTTCAATTGAATTGGCCTTTTTCAGATAAGCAAGACTATCTCTTACAGAAACAACAGTTTATAGATAAACTGTGTGAAATCGGGTATGTGTGTGTAGAATTATACTGCCTACTCTCATAATTTTATACTGCCACACGGCACATATGGCTTCCAAGCTTACTTTATCTGAATCTTTCTGAATCTATTCTCCATGCTATTAAACTGAGCACATTCCACATCGTTCAAAAGTAATTACACTTTTGTCTAGAGTGTAGGAGACTGCTCTCCCTAAACAATGAAATTCTCATTATTAGAACTGGCACAATAACCACACTGGTTTAACAACAGTATGCATTCTAGCATCACAATAACTTGTGCTAAGTTTGATGTACAAAGGTAACTAGAAATTTAAAAGCTTATAAAAAGCACCATATAAAAATAGGAATCTTTACCATACCATAATTAAGGCCCTATTCTGTGACTTATTTTTAAGTAACACATGCATTTTTCTCTTTTCTCTCTTGTTAAATTTTCTGAACAGTATTTCACACATAACACTATCCTAGTCAAACATCGAAAACACATAACTGACTGTTAGATTGTAAGCAAATTTATATGAGGTATTTCAAGACACAGCTATAATATAGCAATTAAAATTATTTTGGGTAAATAAAGCATCCCGGGAGCTGACAGTGAGCCTGAACAAGTAAAAGCCTTTCTGTGTCATGTGCATTGAATGAATTCTTTCAGTGTTTAAGGCTGTATTTCATATATTAGATCCTTGCTATAATGACATACTGGAGTCTCATCTGTATTTCCAACCTTTATAGAAGATCAACTTAAAAAGATACCTTTTTCTTCTTTTGATAGACTTCAGGAAGAAACTGACTCACTCTGAATGTTGTTCCATGATAATTAGTGTTTCTGTAATGTTTAGACACATTAAGATATATCATATTATTAAGCTAAGATACTATATATCCATCGTTCTTTAACAATTCCAAGAAAATGTCATCACTATAAACAATAAATGAGATACTAATAACATCGTACTTCAAAATCTGATGGATCTTTAAATGTTAAAAACACAAACACATACAGTATTTATTTCATAATAAAATTCGGCTATCTCCAGAGTGAGCAACTTAAATTATTTTTCAAAATAAAATATTACACTCTTCACTCAACACAAAAGTAGCTTATAAAAAGTCAAAAGAGAGTTTGGCAGAGCTAGAATACACTTTTTAGAAAAAAGAAAAAAGACAACTGATTATTCAGTAACCACAGGTGGTCAAGACTTCCATTTCACATCGCATTTGACACTGGAACAACAATCTAACCAACAGAAGTAGCATGCAACCAGATAGAAAATGAATGCCAACAGGGCCACCATAGAGTCCCCAGCTGCTCCTGATAATACTACTTGATTTCTCCTTGGACTTTCTCTATTCGCTTCTGGTGTCCATGAATACTCATGTTAATTGACATGAGGCTGAATTCTGGATACTCCTTTCCATCATCAAATAAATCATCTATATCAGAACTATTATTAAAAATGAACCAGAAATTATAGTGATTCTTGTTTTTCTCTGAAACTCTGAAGTGACGGCCTCCAAACTCATGTTAAAAAAAAGCCCAGCAACAAAGGGGACAAGGGGAGATTTGATCATCAGCAAGAATAAATCACCAGAATGCCTTTCCACTCATGTCAGAATGAGACTTTCACATTGCTTTTAACTTTTTGAAGATTATATGGGAATCAAATTTTTCTATGAATTGCCTGGCAAGATTACAAGAGCTTCAAAGTAGGAACCAACAGAATCAGTCTTTTCCATAGACTTACAACAATCTGTGTCTCGATCTTATATTAATTAAAAATCTGAGAGTATTTTATGAATATATATATATATATATATATAGTAGTTAAGACAGTTCATCTGTAGGGCACTCTGAACAGTGAGTAAAATCTTCCAAGAATAAATGAACTTTTAGTATTCATGCCAGTTACAGCTGTTCGGAAGTTGTTCTTAGTTAGGCACTTAGTTTATTTCTCCAAATCATTAAGACAATAAACACAATTTCAGAAAGGAGAAATTACATCCTTATCTGTCTCAATTCTAAACCTTAACACGTGCATATCCTGAATCTGAATAAGGGATCAAGTCAAAGGCCATATATGGTATGCTCATGAACATGTGTGAAGAGCTTGGCATGACCAGAGTACTGGGTCGTCCATGGTAGGATGTATTAGGAGAGGAGACTAAAGTCATTGTTTGATGCTAGTCTATATAGAATTTTTTGCTAAGATAACAAGTTTGGAACTAAATCCTGTAAGCAACAGGACATAAATTAGTTTCAAAAGTTAAATAAACAATCCAAATCCTTTCTCAGGGAAACAAGACTAGTAGAAGTTGGAAGAAAGTTTGGAAAGAGAGGCTGAACATTTGAGATCATATAGGTGACTCTTCCAACAGTCTACTCAAGAGATGAAAAGCAGCTGGAATCAAGAAAAATATGAGGCAGAGACAAATTTAGAAACCAATTAACCATATAATTAAAGAAAATATAAGTGCTGGTGTCACTAACACTAAGGTGAATCATTTGTATGTAAACTGTACTAACTTATGAATAGCTGATCTTAACCTTTTTAGGTTACAGATCTGTTTGAGAATCTGATGGAAACCATAACACTACTCTGATATGCTCATATATACGGAATTCTCCATTCATTTTTAGGAGATCTACAGACCCCAGTTAAGATCTTCTGCTTTAGATTGAGTTCTTTGAGGAAAGGGGATGTCTCTTATTCAAATCTATTTCCATAGTGTCTACAATAAAACATAGTACAAAGTAGGCAGTTCACAGTTTTTTAGTTAAACTGAATACTGCATTAAAAATTGAATGGTTTCATTTGCATTAACTACTGCATCCCAGCATCTCCTCATGTCACTAAATTATGTAATTTAATATACTTTTCTCATGTCCAAACTTAAGTGTACTTAAAATAATTTCCCCTTTATCTTTTTAGTATTCTTTTATTCATAACCATTTCTATCCCCCCTTCAAATACGTATGTTTGTGTTTATGGTGCTATCACAAGAAAACCAATCCAAGAAGTATTCTCAATTGGATACTCTCTGAGAGAAGGCAGTGGTGAAAATATTAAAAGGGAAAAGAGATTAGCAGTCATGCAATGCCAAATAGAGTGTCTTTCTTTTCCTAGTTTTTAACTTTTTTGAGAGGAAGACAAAAAGTTTTATCATTGCCCATAACTAACTTGAACTCATAGAATAAAGAAGAGGGAGGAATGATGTGTGGTATGACTTCACTTGCCAAATGATAATCAGAGTATAAAATACGCCTGTGCTCTTGTGAAGCAGCAGCATGCATAATGATATAAGCATGGACTTCAAAGACAGATTGCTCAGGTAAACCCTGGTTCTCCCACTTATTTCCCGTGATCTGAGCAAGTTATTTAACCTCTCTGTGCCTCAGTTTTTCCATCTGTAAAATAGGATTAATAATAACACCTCACTGAATTATTGTGAAGGTTAAATGAGTTGTATTATTAAGACATGCTTAGAACATCATTTCTATATAAGTGCTACCCACAGATTTGCTAAAACATTTTTATTGGTGGAAAAATCTTAGCACACAGTAAAATGTCTAAAGAAATTTTGACCTATGAGGCCAAAATGTTAAATAGGAATATTTAAATTTAATGTGAAAAATCAAAGTATCATGTCTATTGCACAGTTATTAAAAGATATCTCATCCGTCTTGTTGATTTAATTCCACATACAGTAATTCAATAACATGAATAAATCGGCATATCTCAGCGCTAAGTATATTGATGATATGCGATAATTTCCTGGGAGAGAAAAAAAGATTTAACAGAATCAAAGCTGTTTTAAAGGTATGGGAATGTAAGATTAAACATTTTTGTTGGTATAATCAGGTTCAAATTAATAGCACTGGCATCCTTGACATAGAAGAGGAGGAGAATTTACAAAAATGTGACATCTACCCAAGCAGCCACATTGAAAAGGTGACAGTGACTTTACTGAGAGCTAAGTGCCCTGCTACTTTGTTAACATGATGATCCTATGTATTTAAGTTGCTAAGAAGGACCAAAATGCCTCATTCATGTTTGTGTGTGCTATTTAAGCATCAGCCAAAGATGCTGTGCTGCCTTCTCTCCTCTTACCCATGAAGCCCAGTTTCCTAATCTTTTGCAGTGTTCCAGAGCTCAGATGAGCGGCCAGAGGAATTACACTGAGTTGCATATTCTAGAATAGGAAGCAACCGGGAATTACTGAATTATCAAAACAACAGCGTGAATGTGATGGAGTTAGAAATGAGTGTAGTCATATTAGAAAATGTAGTTTCTACGAAATATATTCTTCTACAAAATTCCAAGTACTGTATGGAATACTACGATCTAATCTGGGCAAAGCAAAAAATGGAAAAACAATGATTTATCATGGTGGAATGTTCAAAATATGCTCCTTGTAACTCTATCTGGAAAAACCTTTTATTAGAAAGTATATGACATTGAACTTTCAAGCTAATTTTAAATATCTTACTTGCTTTAATATTATTCTTACATTTTGTATGGTTTTTTCCCCTCTAATTAAATTACAAGCATCTCAAAAGCAGGAATTCTTGAAAAACAAAAACAAACAAACAAAAAATCTTATTCTCCCTGTTGGAACAAATTTACTTATAAAGAATTCTAAGACGCCAGGAGTGAATCTTGTGTATGGTTATTAAGTAAATGATAATTATAAAGCAAAGGATGAAAGCCAAACTATTAGAGGAGTAGACTGGTCAAAAAGTGAGTGTAGGCACAATAGACCATGAGAAACCTACCATTGTATTGTGCTGAGAAGTGGGAGTCCTATGGCCACAAGTCTCTTGCGTCAGCAGAGAAACTGGCTGAAATTCCTCAGAGTGAGGTTTGTTGGGAAAACTCACATGCAAGGGAAGGTGAAAGGCTGGGAGCCCGTCACTCTCCTCTTCTTCCACTTTCTGTCTGCTTGTCACCATGGCTACCTCTCCATCTGCTTCCCCATACGGAGAGGCTGGTCGCTTGGAAGACATCCTGGAAGGAACAAAAGAGGAGAAAATAATGAAACCTCCACATAAATCCTTAATGCCGTCATTGTGTGGTTAGGGGCCATTGTAACAGAAATGCCTTTTTGTGCTAGCAGAGAGCAGGAAACCATCCAAATACCACTGCAAAGCACACACAATCAGAAACAATGGCCAAGCAGGTAGCAACAGAACAGTGCTTGTTTGTTGTGAGAATAATACACTAATATAGCACTCTCTTGTATTCTGGCTTCTTAAGAGAATTCACCTAAGAACACTGCATAATGAAAAACCATTCCATTTTAAAGGAAAGAAAAATACCCATCTAGTTTTTCACTCTGATAGACTTTATTGAAAACAAAACATCTATGAATAGCAAATACTGTTGCAGTTTAAAAGAAAACAACTAAAATTTCTTTCATCAAAAAATAAACCAAATAAATGATTGCCATTAAAACAAATTTGCATTTTTTAAAAGTAAGATTATTGTGAAATGTAGAAGTATTGGTTATAAGTAAATACTCAGAGCAACTGACATAAAGTTTGATATTTGTTGAAAGCTTATTAAGGATTGAATAAATTTTACAATCACTGTTAATCTTGAAATATTTGAGAATTTTCTTTCCCTCACCTCCCCAAATCACCCAATTTTGGCATTTAGTTATAATACCAAAGTTACAAAATAATAAAAAGGTTAGAATATAAAAACATTTAATTTCTATTTTCACAATTCTATGAATGACTTAGATATGAATAATCCTCAGATGTATTTACTCCTTAGAATACTTAAATAAAAGAAAAAAATCCAAAGAGGGATTTTTTGATGAGCTAAGGCCTATATGAAAATGGGCTTAGATAAATGAACAAGAATAAAACGTTTTATGTGTACTTGAGTCTGGTTCAGAATATTATCAGAAGTTAAAATTATGTGGCAAATATTTTAAATAGAAAGTTCCTTTTCCTTTCATTAAAAGTTTTACATAGAAATGGAATTGAATTAAATGCTTAATTTAAAAAAAAAACTCTCTTGTAATATTTATAACTTAATCTGACCTTGAAAAAGCTGTATTTTTTGTTCAACAAACAAAAATTTACAGAATCATTCATTCTTATTCTATTCCAGTGAGATGGGAGGCAGGAAAGTACTGATAACCATACTACTTCCTTCATATGAAGGATATGAGTATCCTTTATATGTTTATTTATTTATACATAAATAACTGATTTTTAAATTTAAAATGTGTTCCCCAAAGAAATGCCTCTGATCATTGTTGAGTAATACTATTTTTAGTGCTAGAAGTTTCTAAAGAAAAATGTATTTCAGTATTGAAGGTACTCTGTTACAAAATAATAGGACAGTAGAAGGAAATAAGGGCTTTGGAATCAGACAAATATGGATTAAAATACTGATGCCGCCACTTACTAGCTGTGAGACTTAATTTCTCAGTCTTAATTTACTCATCTTTAAAGCGAGATATAATATCAACCTTACTAGTCTTTTTGAAAATGGACCGTATACCATATGAAAAATAACTAGTATTTAAAACAGAGGCATCATTCAATAAAGATAGCCCTTATTTATTTTACAAACTTTAAAAC
>RJWJ010019959.1:0-29633 GCA_004363605.1 Indri indri | reverse complement strand
CAGTTAATACCAATTTGATGGTGAGTACATGTGGTGCTTGTTTTTCCATTCTTGGGATACTTCACTTAGTAGAATGCATTCCAGCTCTATCCAGGAGTATACAAGAGGTGCTATATCACCATTGTTTCTTAAAGCTGAATAGTACTCCATGGTATACATATACCACATTTTACTAATCCACTCATGTATTGATGGACACTTCGGTTGTTTCCACATCTTTGCAATTGTGAATTGTGCTGCCATAAACATTTGGGTGCAGGTGTCTTTCTCATAGAGTATCATTTGATCTTTTGGGTAGATGCCCAGTAATCGGATTGCTGGATCGAATGGTACTTCTACTTGTATCTCATCTATTGGATGTCGGGCAGGGGGGAGGGGGGAGGGGGAGGAGGGAACGGGCATATGCATACACAAAGAATGCAATGCACACCATCCGAGAGATGGACATGCTTGAAACTTGGACTCGGTGGGTAGGGGGGGTAAGGGCAACATATGTAATCTAAACATCTGTACCCCCATAATATGCTGAAATAAAAAAATTAAAAAAAAAGAAATCTGTCTTAACCCGGGATGTATACAATTTTTTCTTCTAGAAGTTTCATAGTTTTAGCTCTAACATTTGTATCTATGATATTACATTTTGAATTAATTTTTGTATATAGTTTGTGATAAGATCAAGTTTTGTGTGTGTGTTTGTGTGTGTGAACACCAGAATAGTGTTCATTGTGCCCAATAGATAAGTTTTTATCCCTCACCCCGCCTTACCCTGGTTTCAAATGTCTTTTATATCTCTTTGTGCCTCCGCGTGCCCATTATTTAGCTCCTACTTATTAGTGAGAACATTTGGTGATTGTTTTTCTGTTACTGAGATCTTTCACTTAGGATAATGGTTTCCAGTTCCATCGAAGTTGCTGCAAAAAAAAAAAAAAAAATCTTTCTTTCCTTTTTATGGCTGAGTCCATGGTATGCATGTGTGTGTAAGAAATACATTTGCTTTATACACCCATCAGTTGATAAGCACATAGATCATTGCTATTGTGAATTGTTCTGCATTAAACATTCAAATGCAAATGTCTTTTTTTATAAAATGACTTCTTTCATTCTGCATAGATATCCACTAGCAGAATTGCTGGATCAAACAGTAGTTCTATAATATTGTCATTTCTTTGAGGAATCTCAATATTGTTTTGCATAGAGGTTGTGCTAATTCACAGTCTCACCAACAGTGTATGAGCATTCTTTTTTCTCTACATCCACATCAGCATCTATTGTTTTTTGACTTTTTAATAATGGCCATTCTGACAAGGGTAAGATGATACCTCACTATGGTTTTCATTTGCATTTCCCTGATGATTAGTGATGTTGAACATTTTTTCATATATGTGTTGGCCATTTATCTTCCTTCTTTTGAAAAAAAATCTGTTCATGCCTTTTGCCCACTTTTTTTATAGGATTGTTTGTTTTTTTCTTGCTGAATTGTGTGAATTCTTTGTTGATTCTGGATATTAGTCCCTGTTGAGTGTATAGTTTGGGAATATTTTCTCTCATTCTGTAGATTGTCCATTTACAGTGTTCATCATTTCTTTTGCTGTGGAGAATTTTTTTAAATTTAATTGAATCCTATTCATTTATTTTTATTGTTTCTGTATTTGCCTTTGGGGTCTTAGTCATAAATTCTCTGCATAGGCCAATGTTTAGAAGAGTTTTTCCTATGTTTTTTTCTAGAATTTTTATGGCTTCATGCTTTGCATTGAAGTATTTAATCCATCTTGAATTAATTTTTGCATATGTTGAGAGAGAGACATCCTGTTTCATTCTTCTGCTTGTGACTATTCAATTTTTGCAGCATCATTTATTCAGTAGAACATCCTTTCCCCAGTGTTTGTTTTCATCTGCTTTGTCAAAGATCTGTTGGTTATAGCTATGTGGTTTTATTTCAGGGTTCTCTATTCCGTTCCATTGGTCTGTGTGTCTACTTTTATACCAGTACCATGCTGTTATGGTTATGATAGCCTTGTTGTATAATTTGAGGTCAGATGATGTGATGTCTCCAGATTTGTTCCTTTTGCTTAAGATTGCTTTGGCTATTCAGGGTCTTTTTTGGGTTCTATATGAAGTTTAGGATTATTTTTTCTAGACGTGTGAAATATGACATCAATATTTTAATGGGGATTCCATTGAGTCTGTAAATCACTTTAGGAAGGATGGACATTTTAACAATGTTGATTCTTCCAATCCACGAGCCTGGGGTGTTTTTCCATTTGTTTGCATTACCTAAGGTTTCATTCATCAGGGTTTTGTAGTTCTCCTTGTAGAGATCTTTCACCTCTTTTGTTAAGTGTATTCTTAGGTATTTTATTTTCTTTGCAGCTATTGTAAATGATATTGAGTCCTTGATTTGACTCTCAGCTTGACCATTATTAGTATGCAGAAATGCTAATGATTTGTATATATTGATTTTGTAACATGAGACTTTGCTGAATTTATTTATCAATTCTAGGAGTCTCACAGTGGAGTCATTAGGGTTTTTTAGATAGAAGATCATATCTTTGGCAAATAGGAATACTTTGACTTCTTTCCTGTTTTGGATACCCTTTATATCTTTCTCTGGCCTGATTGCTCTGGGTAGGACTTCCAGTACTATGCTGAATAGAGGTGGTGACAGTGGGCACCCTTGTCTTGTTCCAGTTCTTAGGGGAAATGCTTTCAACTCTTCCCCACTCAGTATGATGTTGGCTGTGGGTTTGTCATATATGGCTTTTATTATTTTGACTATGTTTCTTCAATGCTTAGTTTGTTGAGGGTTTTTATCATGAAAGGGCCCTGGATTTTATCAAATGCTTTTCCTGCATCTATTGAGATGATCATATGGTCTTTGGTTTTCTTCTGTTTATGTGGTTAATCATATTTATTGATTTGCATATGTTGGACCATGCTTGCATCACTGGGATGAAACCCACTTGATCATGGTGAATAATCTTTGTGACATACTGCTGAATTCAGTTTGCTAGTATTTTGTTAAGGATTTTTGCATCTGTATTCATGAAGAATATTTGTCTATAGCTTCTTTTTTTGTTGTGCCCATTCCTGGCTTTGGTATCAAGGTGATGCTGGCTTTGTAAAATAAGTTAGGGAAGATTCTGCATGATATGTACCAGTTCTTTTTGGTAGGTCTGCTAGAATTGGGCTGTGAATCTATCCAGTCTGGGCTTTATTTGTGGGGAAATTTTTTATTACTGCTCCAATCTCACTGTTTGTTATTGGTCTGTTCAGGAATTCTATTTCTTCCTGATTTGGGTTTGGGAGGTTGTGTGTTTCCAGGAATTTATCTATTTCTGGTATATTCTCTAGTTTGTAGTCACAGTGGTTTTTGCATTATTCATAGATGATATTTTGTATTTCTGTGGTCATTACATGGGAAATTTTCCAAGATTAATCATATGTTAGGCCACAATACAAGTCAGCAAATTCAGAAAAATCTAAATCATACCATGTATTTTCTCAGACCACAGTGGAATAAAATTAGAAATCAAATCCAAGAGAAACTCTCAATTCTACATAAAGTCAAGAAATTGAACAACCTTCTACTGAATAATCTTTGGGTCAATGATGAAATTAAGATGGAAATCAAAATATTCTTTGAACTGAATCACAAAGGGGACACAAGCTTTCAAAATCTTTGGGATGCATAAAAAGCAGTGCTATGGGAGAAGTTCATAGCCTTACATGCTGACATCAAAAAGACACACAGATCACAAATTTACAACTTAATGTCACATCTCAAGGAACTAGAAAAAGCAGAATAAACCAAACCCAAAGCCAGAAGAAGAAAACAAATAACAAAGCTCAGAGAAGAACTAAATGAAAAGGAAACAACAATAACGACAATGACAGCAACAAAAATGAAAAGGGTCAATGAAACAAAAAGTTGGTTCTTTGAAAAGATAAAATTAATAGACCACTAGCCAGATTAACCAGAAACAGAAAAGAAAGGGCTCAAATAGGCTCAATCAGTATGCATTTCTTAACAATATTAGGTCTTCCAATATGAACCTTGAATGCCTTTTCATTTATTTGTTTCTTTTTTAATATTTTTCGGTAACAATTTAGCATTTTCAATGTAAAAATCTTTCACAAACATGTTTATTTCCCAGAATTTTATTCATTTTGATGCTATTCTAAGTAGAATTGCTTTCTTAACTTTTTTTCAGATTATTCAATCTTGGTATACAGAAATGCAACTTATATTAGTGGTGATTTTGTATTTTGCCATTTTCCTGAATTTATTAGTTCCAATAGTTGTGGGTATGTGTGTAAATTTTCTGTGTATATCATGTTACCTGCAAACACAGATGATTTTTCTTCTTCCTTCCCAGTTTAAATGCCTTTTTATTTTTGTCTTGCCTAACTACTCTGGCTAGAACTTCCAGTACTCTGTTGAACAGAAGTGGAAAAAGCTGATATCTTTTTCTTCTTCCTGATCTTAGAGGAAAAGCTTTCATTTGTTCACTGTTGATTATGATGTGAGCTGTGGGAACACTTAAGTTTTAATCTAGACAAATTATTTCCTCTCTCTTGATTTTTATATGATTTGAGAATATTTTCATTAGGTTTTGAGAATCCCTTTAAAAATTAATCTTTCTTATTGTTTAAAATATTACTTTCAGAATATGGAAGAAAACTTAAAATATGTATAATATGTACTATAATTATAGGCATTTATAGAAATGCTGAGATTAAAAAATTACATTAGTAAACAAATATCCATACTCTGCTTTGTAATTGACGGTCTTATCCACTAAAACCTGGAAAATACCCAAAGTCCAATGATACACACGCTACATGAATTTGCCCTATAATGAGATACTTTAAAATTGACATTATAATCTTAAATCTTTATGCATGTTTTACCAGATTATAGCCTTCAGTTTAGTTTTGTTTCTGTTTTGGTTTTTGTATATCAATAAGTACTGAAAATAACATTAATATCAGTAAAATAGTATATTAACTCAGAGATATCCTTCACATCATAACAACTGATTGAAAATTTCAAATATCAGCTGATACTTTTTCAAAATCTACATGTTCACATAAATTTCACTCTTTCTCTTCCTTTTAGTAAATAGTTACCTGTGTTCTTCCAGATATTTGAACAAGGTCTATGAAATTGATATATTCTCAACTAATGCAAGTGTTAAAAAGTGTCATGTTCTACAATTTTGAAATGAGGCATTTAAGATAAAATACACTGGATGGGAATTCAGTTGTTGCAGATTTGGACTAAACCTAGTGGTTCTTGCAAATTTTAAACTCAATATTATTTTAGTTTGTCTAAGAAAAAGAACTTGTAAACTGCCAAGATTTACATACTTAATTCTATTTCTTTATATTGCAGCGATTAAACCATTTGATAAGGCATGAGGAGGAGGCTTGAGGAAAATATTAAAATTAAAAGGAATATTAAACTGTGTTTTATAGCCACAATTGATTATAAACTCCAGAGAACTGAGCTGGTGTGTTTGGGACTCCCAAGAAGTAGGAAAACAGAGAGAGAGAGAGAGAGAGCAGCCAAGGAGACAGTTTTGGAGCTTAATCATGGTTGTTTGCTAAATTTTCAAATGCAAGTAATGGTAGTCACTTGAGTCTCTTCTTTTATTCTGACAATAAATTTGTTGTCATATTTTAAAATATCAATTTTGAAATAATCTCCAGAAATATTCAGGGACAGTGATATTTGTGTTTCTACCTACCTATACTTTTTAAAGGAATACATAAATAAATAAAACATGGGCTCTTATTGCAGAAAGACATTTGAATAAATAATAAGTTTAATGGTAATGGCTATTAAGTTCGCGGTGAACAAGTTTTCCTACAAGAGTGTATGTTTGGTTAGAGCAAAAGTTTGCGGGAATGATTTTCATGATCATCTTCCAATTCAAGGGCATATTTTTAGATTTTAGTCTTTTCTTTCATGAATGAAGAACATTCTATATGTCAGTGCTTCTGAAACTAATGTAGAATTATGAAATTATTATATGGCTTACCTTAGAATCCCTTGATTGCTTTTAATTACACTGTATCTACATGTTAGTGGACTTGGACATGCAGTAAAACTATTACAGTTAATGAGATGTGTTTGATCTTGTGTATGACTTAAATTGTTTTAATCAAGATGTCTTTGTATAGAACAAAAACAGACTTCAATTACAACCTGATGTGTTTGTCTAAGCATTCATGTTTTTAAACAAAAATGAATGGTGTATTTTTAAATTTAAAATTGAGATTAACAGAAAAACAATGTATTTTTCTTCGGTGCAATTGATGCCAACAACTAAAAGAATATTACTTGTTGATTCTATAAAACTGAAAATTCAGTTAACTAAGAGTCTAATTTGGGGGATCCTTACAAATAGTGAGAGAAATATTTGATGGTATTTATTTTCTGTAACTAAATTTGCTACTTTTCTATATCTTCTTTCTTCCTTTCTCCCTCTTCCCTCCTTCTCTCCCATTTTCCCATTCTTCCTTTCCTCTCTTCTCTCTTTTTCTTTTTTTTAATGTTAGAAAAAAATCAGAATTGCATATTGGATTACACCAAACTGCTTTGTCTTATAATATATATCACACATTTCTCTATTATGATTCCAATTTTACATTCACTCTTCAAAGTATAAAATAAAATAGCAATATATGGCAATATATTAATATAATACATAAAAATATATAATTAATTCAGTATGGCTAACATTTTTATTCATCTATGAAAACTTAAGACTGAATTTACTTTGTAATATAGACTCTTACTTTAATTTTTTTTCATATTATCAACTATTCAATGATATAGGTAAATCATCTGGTGCTGTTGTCCCTATAAGAAACTAAAAATCAATAAAAGACAAGAGACTTGTGCCAAGCTAAATGGCAAATAAAAATACAGGAACTTGAACTCATATTTGATCATTGTTTTCCATTACCTCTATAGGAATCAACATGATGCACCGTAGTGTTTTCTGAAATATGGCTTGGTTCTCATTCCTTCTCTGGGTGTGAGTTTTTGGCTTGCTCTGCTCCCACCATTACAGCCTCTAGCTACTTCTTCCCTGCCAGCCCTCAGCACCGCTTCCCTCAGCATTCCCTCCTTCAAATTTTGAGTTCTGTTTCCCATTCTTCCACTCCATCCTCCATCCTTCCATCCCACCGCTTCCCCTCAAATTCAATTTGTTTCTCCTTTCAGGTTTTCAAGTCCGTTAGACCCTCAAGTGCTCTCAGCAGATCATCCCATAAATGACCCCACACCCACCTCTCACGAGGCATCCAGGACTCTCTTCTTGGCTCATGCTTTTCTTTACCTCCCCTGGCTCCTAATACTTAGTACCAACCTGAGCGACAGCCTGAAAAGCATATGCCAATCTCTGGGTCTCTATCCCCTGCCCACTAGTCTGTTGTTTTCACCCCCATTTTGTCAAACCCTATTGCACTCTTTTTCACTTCTAGATTCTCCTTCATTTGCGAATAGGATGATTGAGAAAAATCTTTTCTAAAAGTTTCTAAACTTTACTACCTGTACCCTTACTCTAATCTTTGACAAAGCAGACAAAAACATACACTGGGGAAAAGGATCTTTATTCAATAAATGTTGCTGGGAAAATCAGATAGCCACATGTAGAAGACTGAAACAGGATGCACACCTCTCACCTCTCACAAAAATTAACTCATGATGGATAACAGGCTTAAATCTAGGATATGAAACTATATGAATTCTAGAAGAAAATGTTGGAAAAACTCTTATAGACATTGGCCTGGGGAAAGAATTTATAAAGGAGACCATGAAGGCTATTACGGCAATAATAAAAATAAATAAACAGTATCTGATCAAATTGAAAAGCTTCTGCACAGCCAAGGAAACTATCAAGAGAGCAAACAGACAACCTACAGAATGGGAGAAAATTTTTGCATGCTATACATGCAATAAAGGGCTGATAACTAGAATCTATACAGAGCTCAGGAAAATCAGCAAGAAAAAATCATACAACCCTCTCACAAAGTGGGCAAAGGACATGAACAGAAACTTTTCAAAAGAAGATAGAATAATGGCCAGTAAACATGAAAAAATGCTCAACATCTCTAATCATCAGGGAAATGCAAATCAAGATCACAATGAGATATCGCTCCAGTGAGAATGGCTTTTATCAAAAAGTTTCAAAAAATTAAATGTTGGCATGGATGCGGAGAGATAGGAACACTCATATTCTGCTTGTGGGATTGCAAACTAGTACAACCTCTGTGGAAAATAATATGGAGATGCCTCAAAGAGCAACAAGTAGAACTACCATTTGATCCAGCAATCCCATTACTGGGCATCTACCAAAGCAAAAAAGAGGGCATTCTATAAAAAAGACGTCTGCACTCAAATGTTTATAGCAGCACAATTCACAATTGCAAAGATGTGGGAACAACCGAAGTGCCCATCAATACATACGTGGATTAATAAAATGTGGTATATGTATACCATGGAGTTCTACTCAGCCACAAAAAAAAAAAAAAAAAAAAAGGTGATCTAGCACCTCTTGTATTATCCTGGATGGAGCTGGAGCCCATTCTCCTAAGTGAAGTATCCCAAGATTGGAAAAACAAACACCACATGTACTCACCATCAATTTGTTATTAATTGATCAACACTTGTGTGCACATACAGTAACATTCATCAGGTGTTAGTCAGATAGCAGGGAGGAGGGGATGGGTCTATTCACACCTAATGGGTGTGGTGTGCACCATCTGGGGGATGAACATGCTTGAAGCTGTGACTCAGGCAGGACAAAGGTAATACATGCAACCTAAACATTTGTATCTCTCTAATATGCTGAAATAAAAAAATAAAAAAAAGAAGATAGAACCCTCCAACTTAAATGTGGTACAAGGGACCTCTGCCTGAACAATAATAAATAGAGAAATTTAGAGAAAGGAAGACTTGACTTTTGTCCCTTGTCTTGTAATTGTGCTCTTTTTAAGGGATATTTAAACTTCATAAAACCTAGGAGGAGTTCTGGAGCCCAGGAGTCAAATGTGATGCTGTTCCACAGAATTGGTTGGCTCAGAGTTATGGGTAAGATGCCTATTCATGGAATGAGAGCATATTCCAGATAATGCCCTTGTGACCTTGTATCTTGCAGTTGGCAGACACGAGTTGTTTAAATTGTCCAACATCGTGGAAATATCTATCGGTATGGTACATAACGAATAATTAAATTTGGGGAACACTGGTAGAGTGGAAATATCATGGACTTTTGAATAAGACAAATCAAGGTTCAGATTCAAGCTGTCTCACTAGCAGTGAAACATAGATTTGGTTATTTCATTTCACTGAATTTTAGTTTCCTCTTAGTGATAAAAATTATATCACTGTGAGGATAGTAAGGGTATTTGAGGAGATGACATTATATTAAGCACCCAAAATGTAGTAGGCATTCAATAAATATTAGCTCTCTTCTCCGCAGTCATTTTTCTCTCTGATCAAGCACCTTAAATACACATATACAGTCATGCATTGCTTAATGACAGCAATACGTTCTGAGAAATCCATTGTTAGGCAATTTTGCCATTTTGTGAACATTGTAGAGTATACTTACACAAACCTAGAGGGTACAGCATACTACACACCTAGGCCATAGGATATACTATTGCTCCTAGGCTACAAACCTGGACAGCATGTTACTGTACTAAATACTGCATGCAACTGTAACATGATGGTAAGTATCTAAACATAACTAAACATAGAAACTGTACAGTAAAAATATCATATAAAAGATTAAAAATGTACACCTGTATAGGGCACATAACATGAATGGAATTTATAGGACTGGAAGTTTCTCTGGGTGAATCTGGTGAGTGAGTGTGCAGGCCTAGGACGTTACCGCACAGTACTGCAGACCTTATAAACACTGTACATTTAGGCTACTCTAAATTTATTCTTTAGAAAACATTTTTGTTTCTTTGATAATAAATTAACCTGGTCTTACTGTAACTTCTTTATAAACTTAATTTTTTTGACTTTTTGACTTTTTTTAAGTAACATTTAAAACACAAACATACTAGACAGCTGCACAAAAATATTTTTCTTTATATCCTTTTTCTACAAGTTTTCTTCTAATTTTAAATATTTTATTTTTATTTTTATTTTTTACTATTTAAACTTTTTTCTTAGAAACTCAGACAAAAACACATCCATTAGCCTTGGCCTACATAGGATCATGATCATCAATATCCATATCACTGTCTTCCACCTCCACACCTTGTCCCATGGACGGTCTTCAGGGGCAATAATACACATGGAGCTGTCATGTGTAACAGTGATTTCTGAATACCTCCTGAAGGTCCTGCCTGAGGCTGTTTTACGAAGTAGAAGGAGTATGCTCTAAAATAATGTTCAAAAATATGGTATAGTAAATACATAAACCAGTAACAGTCATTTATTACTACTATCAAGTATTATGTGCTGTACACAATTGTACATTTGATACTTTTATACAATGGGCAGTGCCATGTGTTTGTTTACACCTGCATCACCACAAACTCGTGAGCAATGCATGTGTTAGGACATTATGAAGGTTGTGACTTCACTAAGTGATAGGGAGGTTTCAGTTTCATTATTAATCTTATGGGTCCACTGTCATGTATGAGGTTGCTCGTTGACTGAAACATCATCATGTGATGTATGACTATAAATATATAAAAATAGTCCTTAATTTATGATGCTTCGATTTAGGATTTTCTGACTTCACAATGGATTTATCAGAACATAACCCCATGGTAAGTAGAGGTATCTCTGCATTTACAATGATTCTGGTTCAATTTGAGATCTTTTGACTTTACAGTGGGTTTATCAGAGTACTAAAGGCATTTTTGACTTAGGATGGATTTATCAGGACATAGCCCCATCACAAGTGAAGGAGCATCTGTGTGTGTGTGTGCGTGTGTGTGTGTGTTTAGAATGGTATATAGTTGTCATGAGGAAAATACGTGCTTGTTAGTGTAAAAAAAATTATAGGAGTATTTAAATTGCCTCTGATGAGGATTATGTGGAAAATCTTAAAGGTAAACCTCTTTTCCTCGCTTTTGTTTATGAAAACAAATCGCCTCCAAGAAGAATACATTGTGAGACAGGGGCATTATGGAAGCTTCTGGAGGAAAGGGAATAGATGGTTCTACAAAACTGGGATGGAAAGAGGCATCTGCAGACTCTCCGGGGATCAGAACCCTGTATAATGACCTGAAGTGGCTATTTGGACAGAGCCATGGCCTCTGAGGAAATCATCTGTGAGGTGCCCTTAGGGAGGGTGTGCGATGGACTGTGCCCACACCTAAGTCACCTTTAATTACCTTATAAAAAGGTACCTTTCCCTCCAAGTTGCAGCAAAGCATCAGAACTAACAGCCTGGTAAGTGGAAGCATTCAACAGCTCTTCCAGGATCCAACCCTGACACCAACTGTAGAGTTATGCAGGATTCAGGGATCCTCCTCTCAAACTACCCAGGCACACATTTTTTGGAGAATTAGTAGTATCACTGTCAGAGGCCATGTGGACTTTGACAATGACTATATCAGCATGACCATTGTGGAGACCTGAAGCTCTCTTTTCTTAACTTTTTATAATCATATAACCTACACTTCCTCCAGATCCTTGGAAAACTTTCCAGATGACTTTAAAGAAATGTTCTGTAAATTCAGTGGGTTGGTTGTTAGGAATGAGATCTAATTTCATTTAAAGAAAATAAATTATTGCAATTTTCTTACAAATCTGACTTTCTAGGATATGAGTTACAAAGTTTCTTGATAGGCTTTATATGGATTTCATAGCATAGCATTTTATAATATATAGAGATGAGGTCAAAATTATTCTTGGTTTCAACATCTAGTTTCTAGTTTATAATTCCATGAAGCTTTCACAAATATTAAAGTATTTAATCTGGAATATTTGAGAGACAAAAAAGCCACATAAAGCAGAGTCTTTATTAAAAAGAGTACTATTAACCTCAGTCTCTGGACTGTTTAATGTAAGCACCCTTTAGTACATTGTCCTTTGTTTTGTACATCTAAAGCGATATTTCCTCAAATATTATCCAAAACTCTGGTCGAGTCCTGCAATACAAGAAAAATAAATGCCAAACCATCAGATACGTATATATATATATATATCCAAGGAAAAATATACAACTTCTCTTAATAAAGAGAGTATAATTATCTTCCATTGTAAAATCATTTGGGATTAATTCTGTTTAAATATAGCTTATTCAAGGTGGGAATTGAATAATTTTTAAAATTTTGAATATTTTGTCAAAAAATGACAAAATAACTTTGTGATAAGGTGAATCATGTTTGATTCCATGGTTAGTTGCTTGACAGCTGTTTGATCCTGGGCAATTTATTGAAATGTCGAACTATCAGTTATGTCAGTAAGAGGAGGATATTTTCTACATCATAATTCGAGTATAAAAGCAGTACGTTAGCCATAATGCTCCTAATTCAGTAAGCAAAGGGGTGGTTATAGTTCATTATTTCATTATTAATATTATACTTAGAAATTTCCATTTATACACAACAAATTGATGAATATATCAATTAGTCTTACCTATGACAGTCTCCTCTTACCAGCAGGGGATAGGTTCCAAGACCCCAGTGGTTCTTGAAACCACTATAGTTTTTTCCTATGCATACATACCTTGATAAAGTTTAATTCACAAATTAGGCACAGTAAGAGATTAACAAAAATAATGAATAATAATATGGAACAATTATAATAGCATGCCAGGATCATCACTTTGTCCTTTGGGCCCTTATGGAGTAAAATAAGAGCTCCTTGAACATAAATACTGCCATACCAAGACATCTGATAATCTAAATGGCTACTGACTAGTATATACAGTGTGGATATGCTGGACAGAGGGATGATTTATGTCCTGGTCGTGCTACTCAGAATGGCACACAATTTAAAACTTATGAATTGTTTATTTATAGAATTTTTGTATTTAATATTCTCAGACTATGGTTGACTGTGGTAACTGAAACCACAGAAGCAGAACCCCAGTAAAGGCAGTTGTAAAGTATTCATGAAATTAGGTGTCAAACAATGTGTTTGTCTATTTCAAGTTACTATCGCCTTTCAAAATAACAGTTTTTATTCCTTTTTCCTTTGACACCCACCAACCCATCATTATTGGAAATCTTAAGGGTTAAGGACATTGCAAATACTAGTTTTCATTTTGTAACCACATAGAGCAGTGGTCCCCAACCTTTTTGGCACCAGGGACCAGTTTCATGGAAGACAATTTTTCCATAGACCAGCGGTGGGTGGGGAGGTGGAATAGCAAGCGATGGGTGTGGCTGTAAATAGAGATGAAGCTTTGCTGGCTTGCCTGTGGCTCACCTCCTGCTGTGTGGCCTGGTTCCTCACAGGCCACTGACCACAGACCAGTACCGGTATGGCCTGGGGATCGGGGACCTCAAACATGGAGATATCCTTGATTAGAATGCAACCAACCCAAAGATAAGCAGTTAAATGAAGCAGAAGAAGAGATAAGGCTGACACTTTCACTTCACTACCCCACAATTAGTCATCTCTAAAAGCAGAAAAAAAATGAAGTCCATATGCAATCATATGAGTCAATTTTTCTTCAAATATTTTAAATTCTGATATTCTAATGAGTTAATCTAAAATTGTAAGAGTTTCTAAAACATTTTATTTTCTTATACACTTATTTTTTTTAAACATGTTCAGCTTTATTGATTGATTTGAATTGTTTTACATGTATTTATTATACAAAAAAGTATAATACCATCTAAAGTACGGCAGTTAATATTTTGTAAGAGAAGTGCTATCTGATATTGACTCAAGATGTACAACATAGTAATATGTTTTTCATTCATTTTTTTTAAATATGCTGAGCAATGAAAAGAATATTAAAGATGAATATTTACAGGAATTTTGAATATTTTTGTCAATCTTATCAAAACTAATTTTAACAATAATAACTGACAACATACTAATGAGCATTTGTGTGTTTTTTGCTTGCATTTTTTTGAAAAACCAAACCAAAAAAAGCTTGATATTTATTTGTCTTTACTCTTAGCAACTGGTTTATTCATAAATCAATGTATTACTGAGAGAAAAATTAATTGAAAATATTATAAGTAATATGGAACATTTTTCACTGTCTTGAAATTTTTATTTTTTCTTTATTGCTTTGAATAAGTAAAAAAAGGAAATGAAATAGAGGTATATGTATAGCAACTTTGTTATTGGGCTAATTAAGACAAAATGAACTTCTCCCTTTTTAGGTTACTATTGAATCCACAGCAGACCAAAGATTTTACAGAGATGTTTTTCACTTAGCTCATTTACATAGGCATATTAGACCTAATTAGTATTTTTTAGTCATATGTTATTCTTAATAACCTGGGGACTATTGCATTGGTTTCACAATTTATAGGTTTGTAATGGAAGGAAATTCGAAAAGAAACAATCCCCTAATTTGCCTGTGCTAATTAGAAAGATATTAATTCTAATTTTAAACCAGTAATTTAATATTTTTTGGTAATATAGGACAAGATAGTAATTCTAATTAGTATACCAAATTGTCACTAAGGGAAACAGATTTAATAGTCCCTTTGAACCTGTTATGAAAAGTTTGGTTGTAATGAATATCTTTGTGTATTGCTTTGACCTCCACTTCACTACACAATCTCAATTTGTTTTAAATATTTTCCCAGGTACCAGACTCTATGATTAATATCTCTAGCTGTGTTATCTCTGCTGCTAATGAAAAACATTGGGTGTTCTTTCACTTCACAGAATGAAAGCACAGATGAAAAAATTTCACAGGTGAACTCCTTATGAACGCTTCTAATTGCTTAGGAACAGTGTTTGAAAATCTCAAGTAATTTGCCATTATTATAATGAATAGCATAAACTGTAATTTTTCATAGTAATTAACTTGTGTCAGCACCATTATTTTTCATTAATTATAAATGAGAAAGAATGAAAGAACACCCGCAGTAACAGATGTGCAAAATCGTCTCTTAGTTTCTGTTTTAGGTTTGTTTTGTTTTTTTTCCCCTTTTTCCCTCTACTTAATACACTGTTTTGCATATACTGTACTACCCAGCAGAGAAAATGCAAATAGTATTGCCTGTTTGGAGCTAAAAAGGACAAAGTGCGTTGTCTGGGAAGTCCAGTGTTTTAATAAAAGAGGAAATTGTTACTGGCATGCCACATAAAACCATTGGAGGAAAATACTTTACTTTTAGTAAATGCAACTGAGATAATTTGAGTAAATGTACTTTGACAGTCTTTCTCTTTTGTTAGAAAAATAAAAGCCACTATCTTGTTTTGCCAGATTTGAAGCATTTGGTGTGCTTAATTGAAGTAAAATTAAAAAAAAAAAAAAAAAAAAACGAAGAAAGAGCGTACTTTAAGATATTTGGGTGGTTGGAACCTTTTCTGTGATTCTACGTAACAGCTTTTATGATGTTTCCAGGGCACAGAATGCAGGTACGTCTTTGGTATTTTTGCAATTAAATCTACTTCAGCCTCATAAAATAATTAATGGTGTTGTCATTCCCAGTGGTTTTCCTCCCTGCCCCCCAAGGCTGATTACAAGCATGTAAAGTCTTAAAATTATTGTATTGTAAATTTGTTGTGACTTAACAGTTCTTTTTAAAAGGTAATATAATTAGCAGAGATCCAAGGATATCATCCTTACCCTTGACTCTACAAGTTTCAGCTAAGACTGTCCTCAGAATTAGTCTATGTGAAAAAAAGGCTGAGCTGTGAATTTTGCCTAATGTGAATTCCTCAGGAAAACAAACATTAGATGATAAAGTGAGGCCATGGTCAAATATATTTGGGGCAACTGGGCAATTTTTTTTTTTAACTTTAGGATTTTTCAGGGCCTTGCTGTTGGTGATGTTCACTATGAATCTCTAGGAGTGAAGTAGAATGTTCAATGAGTCCCAAAGATTTTTTGGATCCCATAACCAATTTTTTCATAACTCATGTACTGTACAGCATATGTTAGAAAATGTATACGTGAGCCTGTAATCCTAGCACTCTGGGAGGCTGAGGCAGGAGGATTGCTCGAGGTCAGGAGTTTGAGACCAGCCTGAGAAAGAGTGAGAACCCATCTCTACTAAAAAAAAAAAAAAAAAGAAAATGTATACCTATGGCACTACCTGGAAGACGCATGCTAAAGAGAGGAAGTATTACTTCCTCTCTTTAGCTATTTATCCCGATAGAGTCAGGAATTATGGGCGCAGAAGCTTGAAGTAAAGAAAGGTGACTTTTTATTTTATCACATTTCTTCTCAAATGTAGTCTACTTATTTGTCCCTGGATTAAAGAATCCTTCTACATTTACCCTATGTGTCAGATACTTTTCTATCCACGAAACCCAATTAAAGCTTTTTCAGCTTTATATGGTAGTTTAGGAAAACTTCAAGAGTAAAAATTCAAATATGGTGGTAATAGCAGGTTTTTTTTCCTCCCTGGAACTGCTAAATCAAAAACTACTAATATAACTGAAAATAAGACTGATACGGGTAACAGAAATAATACATTTAACTTTTAGGCTTATACAAGCACTTAGTTCCATTTAGGATTACATGAGGATTAAATTGAATTATGTGAAATGTAGGAGTGAGTTTGGAAGAATACCTAGGATTCAATAGTTATGCTCCAGAACTTACTCCATTTCAGTCCACTTTCCTTTTAGTATTCTGAGGAATAATCATTCTCCTTGAATAGAGTTAATTTATAAAAACTGCTTAAATATTTTAAACTATTATCATCCGAATGTTTGTCTTCTTCCAAACTCATGTTGAAATTTAATTGCCACTATAAAAATGTTAAGAGGTAGGATCTTTAAGAGGCGATCAGACCATGAAGGATCTGCCATCACGAATTAATTAATGCCATTATGACGGGAGTTGGTTCATTATTGTGGCAGTGGGTTCCTTGTAAAAGGATGAATTTGGCCCCTTTTCTCTGCCATCCTCTCTTTGCCTTTCAGCCATGTGATGCCTTCTGTTATGTTATGACACAGCAGGAAGGCCCTCACCAGATGCTGGCACCTTAATCTTGCACTGCCCAGCCTGTAAGAACAATGACCCAACAAATTTCTTTTCATTAGGAATTATCCAGTCCCAAGTATTCTGCTACAGTAGCATGAAACAAACTAACACAACAAACAAAGGTTTTCCTTTTTCATTTTCATCATGAATTTCTAATCTCTTACTACTGTACTACTCAAATACTTTTACCTAAGTATCCCTAACAGCAGAAGAAAGGGAAAATGTACCTACACAGACATGCAGGCACTTGTTACCAGTGTCAACTTTCTCAGAATTTTCTTCAACTATTCTAAAATTGTGAAAAAAATATATTCAACTACTGGTGTCCTCATTTTAATTTTATTATGTCCCCCCAATTTTAAGTAGATTAGGTCATCCAAAACATTATACAATGTTCATCTTATAATTTCTGTATTCATTTTTGTAAGCTGCTGTAACAAATTAACCACAAACTTAGTGGTCTAAATAACAGAAATTTATTCTCTCTCAGTTCTGGAGGTCAGGAGTCTGAAATCAGATGTCAGCAGGGCCTATCTCAACTGGTGTCTGTAGAGGTGATTCAGTACCTTGCCTCTTCCAGCTTTCGGTGGCTTCAGGAATTCCTTGGCTATGGCTGCATCACCCCAATCTCTGCCTTCACGGCCACAATGCCTCCTCCTCTTCTATGTCTTCTCCTTTTCTGTCTAAATTTCCCTCTGCTTTTCTCTTATAGGTACTGATCATTGGATTTAGGGCTTACTTGGAAAATTCAGGATTCTCTATTCTCAAGATCCTTATCAAAATTACATCTGCACAGATTCCTTTTCCAAATAAGAAAGCAGCCATAGGCTCCAGGGAGTTGGCACAGATATCTCTTGAGGGGTCATATTTTGCCTGCCACAACTTCCAATAAACAGGGACTATTAGGTACTCACCTCGGAGATCAGGCCTCTTCCTTACTTTGATGCAATTTTCACACAAGATCTGATGGGAAGCATAACATATACAAAGTAAAAGGAACATAACTCTTTTGCCAGATTTGACTCCATGTAGATAAATCTTTATTGCTTCTCAAATATACAAAAACTCGATGGTCAGAGAAAAGGTATTTCACTTCTGACCATTCTTAATATGGTATAAATAGAAAACATTTTCATATGACCTTACTTGCTTAAAATTCATGTCCCTATACCACAAGTAACAAGTTAACACCTAGAGATATTAGTTGTACCTCCTCCAAGACACAGTTTTCTACAGAATGATAGTCTTATCAATTTGTTATATGCTTATGATAGGAAAGAGACTATGGTATTATTAAAATCAGGATACTTCCATAAATATATTGATATTTGCTACTCAACATGCTAAAATGAAGTAATGAAAGTATGCTTCTTTTTTGATAAAAAAATTGGTAAAAATATAACTTCTGATATAGAACAGTAAGGGAATTAAAAACATGTTTATAGATGGTTTTATTAAGCTATGGTTTCTATAGCCATTTTTTTGTCAACTATAATTAAATATTCATCTTAGGTTACTTGAGAGAATATTGGTGTAAAAGTTGTTTTACAATAAGTGTCATAATTACTTCCACTTGCATATATCATTCTGTTGTCTTTATCATCTCATTCCTATTAATCTCCCCTGCTTTCTAACAGCCTCACTGTACCCTGGCCTGGGAAATTTGCTCTTATTGTTTCCTCCTTCTAGAAGGTTCTTATTCCAACCATATTTACCATTTTTCTTCTTTTTTCTTATTAAAATTTTATTTCAGAGTATTTACAATTGGATACCTCACAGTCTTCAACTTTTTGCTCAGATGACACAACCTCAGTGATGCCCCATTTAAAATTTCAAATCTTTGACACTGGAAATCCCTCTTACTATATTATTTTTGGCTTAGCATTTAATACTTGCCAATGCAGTATATTTTATATAAATAAATAAATATATATATAAAGAAACTTATTACCTACCTCTCTCCACTAAGAAGTTTCTTTCTTAAAGGCAATGGGCTATTTTGTTGCTTGAAATATTCTAAACATGTAGAACACACCTAGCACTTAGTAGGTCTTCAACAAATATTTGTTGAACAAATATATCTCAAAATACCTTATTGATCCCCTAGTTGTGGCTCTTTATGCTGTTGGTAACCTTTTGCCTTCAACCTCATGTTATTTTTCAGCTGCTAGGGGAAATACAGAGATGTTCAATTAGCAAATTTTTCATCATGTATTTTGTATGCTATAGCTAGCTTAAATAAAATGGCATGTAACTGTAAAGTTTATATCATAAGTATCTTGAGTGATATTTTAAGTTAACTTATACATAAACATGCTTAGTATTTTGAAACATACTTCAAGATGATGCCAACCATAATTAAGTACAATTTAACATTCAAATTACAAATGTAGTATAAACACCTTTTTTTTTTTTATTTACAGGAAATAGTAGGATAAACTCTGCAGATCCCAAGATATGTGAATTAGCTCAGAATTGGTGTGCAGTAATCCCACAAAGTCGGTGGTATTCCCAGGCCTTGGTCTGGAGTCACTCGTGTAAGGGTCACAAGTAGTTTAGTGATGGAATGAAGAAGTTTCACAGTACATGCTTGTGGTGTTTTTATAGTTTCTGTCCCTTTTTCAAAATATTTTTGTTTTAATTATTACTTTTAATTGAAAAATCATAATTGTATACGTTTATGGGGTACAATGTAATATGATATACATATAAAATGTGGAGTGATTAAATCAAGCTAATTAACATATCCAGCCTGTTGTTTGCCTATCATTTTTATGGTGAGACATTTGAAATTTGCCCTCTTATGCACCTTGAAATATTTGATAATTAGTGTTAACTATAGTCAACCTGCTGTGCAATAAATCTCAAAACTTATTTCTCCTATCTGACACTTTGTACCCTTTCACCAACAGCTCCCATTCCCTTCCTTCCTGCTCCTAGCCCACAAGCTCTGGAAATCATCATTCTACTTTTTACTTCTAGGAGTTCAATTTTATTAAAGTTCACATATAAGTGAGATCATTGGGTATCTGTATTTCTGTGCCTGGCTTACTTCACTTAGCATAAGGTTAATTCACGTTGCCACAAATGACAGTATTTCCTTATTTTTTAAAGGCCAAATAATATTCCATTATGTATATATACCACATTTTCTCTATCCACTCATATATTGATGGACATTTATATTAATGCCATATTTTAGCTATTGTGAATAATGCTGCAATGAACATAGGAGTGCAGATATTCTTTCAATATATTTACTTCAATTCCTTTGTATGTATACCCAGAAGTAGGATTACTAGATCATAAAGTAGTTTTATATTTGGTTTTTTCAAAAACCTCCATACCATTTTCCACAGTGGCCAGGTGCGGTGGCTCACACCTGTCATCCTAGCACTCTGGGAGGCCAAGGCAGGAGGATCGCTTGAGCACAGGAGTTTGAGTCCATTTTCCACACTGATTGCACTAATTCACACTCCAAAAATAATTTGCAAGAGTTCTCTTTTCTCTGTATCCTCACCAACACTTATCTTTCATCTTTGTGATAAAATCCATGCTAAAAAGTGGGAGATGATGTATGATTTTGGTTTTAATTTCCATTTTCCTAATGATTAGTGATGCTGACCATTTTTTATACCTGTTGGCCATTCGTATGTCTTCTTTTAAGAGATACTTATTTGGATCCTTTGCCCATTTTTAATTGGGTTATTTCTTTTCTTGCTATTGAGTTGTTTGGTTTCTTTTATTTTGGATATTAACCTTTTATCAGATATATGGTTTGCAAATATTTTCTCCCATTCTGTGTGTTGTCTCTTCACTTAATTTATTGTTTCATTTGCTGTGTAGAAGTATTTTAGCTTGATACCATCCTGTTTGTCTAGTTTTGCTTTTGTTGCCTGTGCTTTAAGGGTCATATCCAAAAACTTGTTGCCTAGGCCAATGCTGTGGAGCTTTTTCCCTACATTTTTTTCTAGTAGTTTTACAGTTTCAGGTCACATATGTAAGTCCTTTATCCATTTTGAGTTGATTTTTCTTTACAGTGTGAAATAATAATCCAATTTTATTCTTCTACATATGGATAACCAATTTTCCCAACACATTTTTTGAAGAGACTGTCCTTTCCCCATCGTGCGCTCTTGGCACCTTTGTCACAAATCAATTGACCATAAATGTGTGGATTTGTTTCTGGGCTTTCTGCCCTGTTCCATTGGTCTACATGTCTGTTTTTATGCCTGCACCATGCTTTTTTGATTAACCACTTTATAAGATATTTTGAAATCACGCAATTTTATACCACCAGCTTTGTTCTTTTTGATCAAGATTGCTTTGGTTATTGAGAATCTATTATGGTTCTATACAAATTTAAGGATTTTTTTTTCAATTTTTGTTAAAAATTGTATTGATATTTTGATAGGGTATTGGTTCCTTCCTTAGCGGTATCTGGAAAACCTTTCCTTTAGGGGTGCAAAAGATCAGAATTAACTTGGATCTAGATAATGGGCAAGGATATTCTTGACTGCTACCATGAAGACATCTAGTTATCTGTTTCTGCATTTTATTTGTTTTTTTTATTATCTATTCTTTCTGGGTTTTGTTGCTGTTGTTGCTGTTGTTGTTACACAAAGCACTTAAAATGTCAGTGAATTTCTTGTTGATTTCACTTCTGGAAACCCCATAAGTCACTAACTGCCCAGAAACCTCCAGGATCAGACCGTTCCCAAAGATCTTGTTTCTTTGCCCACACTAATTCTTGTTATGCAGTTTGCCTTGTGATTAATCACTATCTAGCCTCAGTGGTTCTCTCTCCCCCCTGCTTATAGAAAGGAATCCATTCAATTGTTGACTTCTGATCTGCATTCCAGTCCTGAAACAAATTGCAAATTTAGCTTTGGTTGTTCATTTAGATTTTGCCATACTAGATCTCAAGGTAGGGAAGAAAGAAAACTGTTGTGGGGATACCTGTTTGGAAACCCAAGGAGGGAGAGAAGAGGTGGAAAACTCATGATGTGCTGAGCCAGCCTCTTTGTCTCACAAAATCTTTGCATCCTCTTTTCTTAGGACAAGAGACTCCTCAGTTTTGATGTCATGTAGCATGAGTACTTGAGTCCAGTTCTCAATCATATTTTCTAACCCAAAGATCTATTAGAAATTAAACTAGCTGCCTGAATCTCCGTAGAGTGCTCCAGTGTCAATACATTCAGCTTATTTGAAAATTTCCTCCATTCCACAATTTCAAACACTTTCAAAAATTTATTTCTATAAATATTCCTCAGGTTTTTGAGATGTTATCTATCTTACGCTAGCAATTATTTCTGATTAAACCGTTATGTTCCCTGAACTTTCTGCATTTCCCCTACCCCTTTACCGTCAGTGATGGCTGAGCTTAAATTCTGGTTACTAAGAACAAAAACTGAAGATCCAGGGGGAAAATGAGCTTTCTTTTGCGAAAGAGGAATGGCCTCTGCAAGAAAAGAAGTCCAATAGGTAACGTTTCAGTTAGTTATTCTTTTTACCCAAGTCCTCTAAGGCTTCCCAAATTATTACAATTGCTAGACTTCATAATTTTCCAAGTAGAGACAAAATGAAGCTGTGAATTAAATTGGTGGCTAAGTTGGCAGCTAACTCTCTCTCTCTCTCTCTCTCTCTCTCTCTCTCTCTCTCTATATATATATATATATATATACACACACACACATACATATAATTATGAATATTTGTTTGTGTTCTCAGTCTTATCAGCATCATGGTCATGACTTGGGGGCAAGAAATTTAGAATTTGAATTTGTTGCATTAAGTTATCCAGTGTTCTGGTGCAGCCAAATCATCCAACCGAATGGACAGCATCTGTGCTATTAGCCTAATTGACAGCATCTGTGCTAAACTGGTGGCAGAGTAAGTATTTAATCCTTGTGTGCTTCACTCTCAATTGGCTTATCTGATTTAATGACCTATTTTACCACAATATGTTGTAGGCTGAAAACTTCCCATTCATTATCTATTATTTTCCAATAACCAATTCTGAATGCCTCACTTTCCATAAGTCTATCTTGCCCAGATTCAGGCTGGTACCAACTTTGGTGTTAATTAGGATTCTTTGATTGCAATCAATAAAATCTAACTCTTGATAATTTATTCAAATAATTTAAAACTTAAAAAAAAATTATGTTATTGAAAGTGTGCTCAGTAGCTCCTAGAATTGATGTAAAGGATAAAAAATAAAAATAATCCTCAGTATAAAAGGAATCATAGCAATTCTGGTTTTATTAGCAGTAGGAACTTATAGGCAGTATTCAGTGTGCTATTCATTGTCTGAATGACTTGACCTCAAAATTATTGAGATACTACATTTCCAAACGAGATTCCAATTGCCCAGATAGGGAATAAATTTATAATACTACTGCTATGACTGACTGTTTGTGTTTCCGCAGAACTCATATGTTGAAACTAATCCCTAATGTGATGGCATTAGAAGGTGGGGCCTGTGAGAGGTGATTAGTGAATGAGGATTCTGTACTCACAAATGGGATTAGTGCCCTTATGAAAGAGTCCCCAGGGAGTTCTTTGCCCTCTTCAGCCATGTGAGGATACAATGAGATGAATGCCTTCCACAAAGCTGGCCCTCATGAGACACAGAATCTGACAGCACATTGCTCTTGGACTTCCCAGCCACTAGAACTTTGAAAACTAAATGTCTGCTGTTTATAAGCCACTCAGTCCATAGTATTTTGCTATAGCAGGCTGAACAGACAAAGACAATTACTAAATTGAAAGATCCATGAGATCGGGTATTTTATTTATATAGTTTATCACTGTGTCCTCAGTGAAGCTAGAACTTAGTGTTTGCTCAACAAATATTTGTTGAAGAAAGGGATAAATTATGTGTATAAAACTATGCACACACGCGCACGCACACACACACACACACACACACACACACATCCAAGTCATGTAGTGGAGTCCTATAATTGAAAGTCCAACATAATTACATGGAATAAGAATGAGGCAGTTCTATAAAGTGATAATGGACAAACTAGAAGAAAAGATTTTTCTTACTTCAATGAAATGTTATTCTTCCTTTTTCTTTAAGAACAAGACCAATTCTTCAGATTTTATTTCTGGTTTTCTAAGTTAGTTTCTGTCATAGCATATGATCTTCTCTGTCAAATTTGTTTGCTTTAGTTTGGTAACAATATTAATATCTAAAATTGTATCCTCATCGGAGGAAATATCTTTGATATTGTGAATAAAATTACTTACCAAATTTCATTAATGATGTGACTAATCAGCATTTTCAAAATTATTTTCTTTTTATACCTGAGACTATTTCATTATTGGAAATCAGCTCCCGAATCAAATTGGGTCCAAGACTGAACACTTCTATGTCTGAGATATATATATATCTTATTTACTTTCACGGTAGTTGCAATTGGGCTTGTTATTAATTGTGTATGCATGCTTCAAAGACAAATTATAAATGAGAATTTTATATTTACTGTTAATTGCCTTGGTAGCATTAACCAGATAAAGTAATGATACAAGCAAAAGAATACTCCAAGCATTTTATACATTTTATTTCACTTAGTATTTAAAATAACCTAATAAGGCAAGTATTATTACTGTTGTCATGTGACAATAGAGGAAACTGGTGCTCAGAGAGGCAGGGTAATTGGCACAAGTCATACGCCTAGGAAATTATATGCAAAGATTCAAACAAAAATGATCTCATTCTGCTCTGGCTTTGGACATTATTCTATATTGCAAATTCATAGACTAGGATTTTAGGCAACTTTTATTTTTCTGCAATTTTTTTTTTGCATTGTGTTGTATGGGCTCTTTTACAAAATTACGAATGTTTTTTAATATCAAGGAGAGAGTCAAGTCTGCAAAAAAAGAACACTTTGAAAGTAGTGACAATTAAAGCAACTTATCCAAAATTATGGGGATTTGTACAAAGCAAATTCACAGAAATAATTCCTTTACTTATGAATTTCAAAGTTAATTGTTATTTTTGTGAATACATTCATTATAAACTTCTAGTTTTTTTCACATTGTTGTCTAAGAATGTTGACTGAATATTTAATTCTCTAAATTTATTGTGATTTTTATGACCTAAGCTATAATAAAATTATAAATACGCCTAAAGTATTAAAGTGAAAAGACATTTCTAACATTATAGCACAATTCTTTGGTAAGAGTCTATTGAAACAATCTTATATTAATTAAACAATCTTATATAAAACAATCATATTAAACAATCTTATACAAATGTAGTTATATATTTATTTTTGCTCTGACAAAGAACGGGAAAGTTTCCAATCTTATTGCTGTAAATTTCTTCTAATGTTCTGTTTTGCCTTGTATATTTTGATACTATGCTTTTTATTATTGTTTTTGTTATTTTTTAATGTGTCTTGTATTCTACTAAGATAATCCTCTGTAACCATCCCAAATATTTTTCCAATAAAATCTATCTTGTCAGATGCTATTACTGCCAAATCTAGTTTCTTTATTTTTGAATTTTCTTAATGTAGCTTTCTAAAATTGGATTTTAAATTTTTAATTTTATATACACATATTTTATAGATAGACAAAACTTATATATGAGTTCTGCCTTTTTTTAATGAAAACCTTAGAATATAATGTGAGATTTCAAATCATTTGGCCATTTTACAGAAGATAATATGGTTGCTTGTACTTATTTTATGCTTTCTATTTCTAAACTTTCATTTCTGTGTTTTATTTTTAATGAAGATTTAATTTGCTTTTGCTGGTTTATGCTGGTTTATTTTTATACTAGTTTGGAAGGTACACATCCATCAGAAGTACTTACTATTCTAATAAAACCTCTTTATTTAATTATAAAGATCTGTAATAATATCAAAGAAGTGTTTTTGCAATATATCACCAATACATACAATCTCTGTAAATTGTGAAAACTAGTAATTTCTATACTTCATCTTCTTCTACTGTATTATGCTGAATTATGAAATAGTCAACCCTATGTAATCTGTTGCCATTAATGAAAATACACTTTCAATATAATTTTGCTTTTTTGGCCATTCTTAGACAGTAATAATATAAAAATGCAACCTTTATGGTAGCACTGAATAAGAAGTTTGTAAGGGAGAACTATAATTAACAGACCAAAAATTGACAAACTATGTTTAAGTATATATAGGCTGTGAGCTAAGAATCAATCATTTTACATTTTTAAAGGGTTAACAAAAAAAGAATATGCAAGAGTTACTGCATGCAGCTTGTAACATCAAATGTTTACTAGCTGGCCTTTTGTGGAAAATATTTGTTGACCCTTGAATTCAACTCAAAAATAATATTTAAGTGAAGTTTTTTGATGTACACAGATTAGATTCAAAGGAAGTGCTTTCTCTTATATTTTTGCATCAAAGAATCTTTAAACCCTAGGTAAAAGCAGATAAAATCACATCAATAAATAAATAAAATATTTTAAAGGAAAAATTTCACATATAGCAATTATTTTCAGATAAAGATTCTTGCCCATTTGGGGTTTGGTCAGTTGTATGGGTATATGAGTATATGGTTATAACTATAATATAAGAGAAATATTAGCTACTAAGTAGAATTTTATTATATGGAAATTACATAAATTACATGTCCATGCTTTTTAATTTATGAGTATATTGTGGAATATTTTATAAGTTTCATTTAGAGTATCTATATAGATTTCACTTATGAGACATTTGAATGAAAAATTTCTGGAAAGAAAAAGACCTGTCTTTTTTATTCTTGTGTTAAAAGGATTGTTTAACCATTTTAACCATTTTATTCCAAGATTTACATACAGAAATTGAAGCTTAGGAAATCAGTTAAAATAAATTTTTTCTCAAGTTGTCCATTCTTAATTTATGAGATGTCCTTTTCTCTAGCAGTGTCATATTTAGATGTTAATGATTTAACAACACATTCTCAGTGCAGCTTATAGTACTCTAATGAGAGTATAGGTATTATAGAACGCAGCTGCCATTGTTCATGCCAGCCAATGTAATGTAATTGTCAGAAGAAGATGTATCTCATATAAATTCCTGTATTTACTCATTATCTGAATTAGTTTTTATTGCATATGATATGTGTATTGATAATCAGATCAAGATTATTATTAATAGTTTTCCCTCATTAAATTAAAACAGCCCTCATACTTTATTAATTGAGCTTTAATTTTAAAGAGATGACAGAAGATGATTTTGTTTTACATTTTTTCATAGAATAAACTAATATGCAATATAACATCATTTAGAACAAGATGGCTCTATGACAATTCTAACTGAAAATATTATGTTCAAGGTAAGAGAGCCACAGTTGGTAGTGTCTGATGTTTCTGTATGTTTCTCCTCCCTCTCCACATCGGTTTAATGCCAATATGTTCTTGAGTACCATAGCATAATTGGTTGGTCTAATACCCTCAGGGCATGTGGGAAACAACATCCTCAAGAAGCTCATTGTCCAAATGGGGACAATAAACTTGAAAATTACTATAAGAATAAAGCGGCAAGTTAAGTGCTATACGTAAAAAACTAGATACGTGCTATATGAACCTAGAGGGCAGACCAGCCTATGCTATTCTGGGATTGGGAGAAAGTTCCATTCAAGACAACAGTGTTGAGTAGAGTTTCAAAGGACAGGTAGAAATTTGCTAAAGGTAGAAAAATGGGTACTCTGTATTGAGAACAATATGAAAGGCCTGACTATTTGAAGAATGGTGAGAATTACAGCGATACTCAATATAGGGTCTGAGAGGCAAGCACCGGGAGAAGAAACTATGAGGAGTCTGCCATGTTTTTCCTATAGAAAAAGTTACCAACTGATTCTTGTTTTGTTTTTAAACACTGATCTTGCAAGACCAACTGACAGTATGAAAGATGATCCGGAACAGAGTGATTAGAGACAATATTATTTCATTAGTTTATAAGGCCACTGAAGAGGTTTTAGCTAAGATTATAGACTTGGGATGAATAGATGTAGGGTTCATATTCAATGTTAAAGATATTGAGAAATGAGACATAAGGAGAAATCTTGGTTTAATACTAAAATTTTAGTTTCTAAGTAGAGTGGAAGGTAACTCAATTGACAGATCTAAATAAATAGGAAATAGGGAATATATTTTTGAAGATAGGTAATAAATTCAATTTTGGATTTACTAAGAATGATACTGTGCAGTGTTTTCAATTTACTCAGGTGGATATGCTAAAGAGCAAGAATTATGAGGTTGGAATTCTGAAGACAAGTGTAATATAGAGATGTGGTTCTAAATTTTACAGACCTCAAAAAAAAATCTGGTGAAATCTATGGACCGTTATCCATTAGCACACACAATTATATATAAACACCAAAAATTTTATACCATTCCAGTGATATATGATTATGCTTGAAATCATGAATGTATATCAGATTACCCAAGGAAATATTTTGGTGAAAATAGGACTTAACCTAATATGGAATACTCATCAAATAAATCTGCAGTAAATCTTATGAGGTAGAAAGAGAAAAAATAAAATGGTACAAAGAAAAAAAAAGATAAAGAAATAGAATTTAAGAGTGGTGCTAAAGAAAACAAAAAAAGACCAGAGTTTTAAATATTAGTGAGTTAGTTCATCATTGCCAAATACTACTCTGCAATCAAACGAGGTAAGAATTTAAAATAAGGCATATGGCTTATCAATCAAAAAGTTATTAGTAGCCTCAATTGAGACAAATTCAACTGATGTGGTAAGAGGAGAGGACAGAGTATAAGGAATTGAAAGATGAATTTTCATTCACAAAAGTTACAGATATTAATTGAGTCTATCTTTTCTTATCTGATAGTTCAGCACCGTTAATGTACTGTATTGTAATGCTACTTTCATGCATTAGTATTGATTAGCAGTCAATAAAAATATTGACTAAACTCCCATACTTCTTTCTTTGGTGAAACTTCTACATTCATGATTTCTATAAAAGTAAATGGTAGTATACCAAGTAATCTTATCTTGGCCATAACTGAGTAGAAAATTACTCCAGTCTTCCTGCTAGTAAATTTATTGAAATTTCTCTGCCTTTATTCAACAAATGACCTTATCCTTTAAATTATTTTTATGGATTTCTATACCTTGCAACTAAAGAAAAAAGCTACCTCAATATTCGTGGGATCTTAAAGAGATACCCGCACTCCCATGTTTATTGCAGCTTTGTTCATAATAGTCAAGGCATGTGAGCAATCTAAATGTCCATTGATGGTTGAATTGGTATAGAAAATGTGACATATACATGCAATGGAATATTGTTCAGTCTTAAAAGGAACACCTGCCATCCTCAACAGCATGGATGAAACCTGAGGACAATATACTAAGTAAAATAATTGAGACACAAAAAGACAAACACTAACATGATCCCATTTATATGAGGAATCTAAGATAGTCAAAGTTATAGAAACAGAGATTAGAAAAACAATTGCCAGGGGCTGAGGAGAGAGAGAAATCAGGAGGTGTTGGTCAAAGTGTA